>BSBK01012442.1:0-35000 GCA_027943335.1 Chamaecyparis obtusa | reverse complement strand
TAGGACGTATAATACCTATTATATGACCCCTTTAATACCGAATTAGACCCACTATGAGTAATATGACCCCTTAAGACTTATTAGCACCTAACTAGACCCAATTAGATCAATTGGGACCTAATCACACCCAATTACACCTAATTATACCTAATTTAACCTATTATGACCTAATTGGACCTATTAGGACCTATGATAGGTTATATGACCCTTTAAGACCCCATTAGACCTATTAAAATGTAATTTACATTTAAACATGTAATTTATGTAATTGATTTTACTTTCAAATAATGTAGTGAAATGCATGCATAGTATTTAATTTTATTTTTATTTAAATTAGGAAAACGTACATGTATATGTAGACTTTATTTGACAGTAAATAAAATATTTTAGGTACATACATATTCTAGATCTATCAGACATATTATTGCACATCACACATGGCAGATGCATCGATTCCCCCTACAGAACTATTTTCACGCACTAATAGAGAGATTCAACGGTTGCAAGAATCTATAAATAATCTGTCTAGCTCTAATGTCTATAAGAGCACGTGTCAATCCATCCTTAATAGCTTGATTAGAATTAGGGATGGCATTCATGGTACCACTCCCTATGCCCCAGATATTATAGAGGCCATACTTGAGAGAAAGAGACAAGAGGTTGGCTCTGGTCTTTCTCTTAAGGAGGTACAGGCTTTAGTTCCTAAAGCGACCCTGAAAGGGGAAGTTTTCCCATCTTATGCAAATAAAAATTATGTGAAGGGGTATCAGGTTACTAGGTGTGAGGATCCTCCTATATCAGCATTGATATACCCTAGATTTCTAGTTGCCCATGGTCGTTATCCGAATAACGACCAGATCCACTGTACTTTGCATAAAATTTTTTGTTGAGGCTCATTAGTCATGTTGTTAATTACACTAATTTGCCAGCACATCTAGGATAGGGGCGTGGTAGGCTTGTTGATAGAGATGCTTATCGTCAAGCTGATCGACAAAGACCAGTACATAGGGCCATTGTTGGTTAGAGGAACCTTCTATAGCTCCTTCATTGGGCCATATTTTTAGATGATGTTATTCATAGCACCTAGCTTCGAGCTATGATTGATAGTGTGGGGGACATTGCAATAGCTGCCACATCCATATCTAGTAATCAGGTTGGTCAATACCTGATGTCTTGATGACACTCCAG
This sequence comes from Chamaecyparis obtusa, assembly GCA_027943335.1. Lineage (NCBI taxonomy): Eukaryota > Viridiplantae > Streptophyta > Pinopsida > Cupressales > Cupressaceae > Chamaecyparis > Chamaecyparis obtusa. The sequence goes on along the minus strand of BSBK01012442.1, from coordinate 33,812 downwards.
ATCATCAGGTGAAGCATCCGCTAGCAGGACCATAGATGACATGTACACTACAGCAGGCATCCCTTCACTTTCTAGCCTGGAGGGACTTATAGGAGAGATGACACATGTGACACTGACTAGCTTGGCTGAGGATCTATTGGATGCATATGCATTTATAGCAGCAGAGCATGATATCCCCATATCAGAGGTTAGATCTCATGTGGGTACTGTTAGATACACTCAGCCACATCCTTCTCACCTAGACCGTGGCCATAGTGGTAATGCTCACGAGGATCCACCTACTGAACACTCTATTGCTACACAGGGAGAGGCACAGTGTACAGACCCTTCAATCAATGTAGGGCATCAGTTCTCTGATGTTTGCCTTGATGATTTTGAGTTCAGAATGACCACTACAGGTTATCTAGATTTGTTGACACATGATGATACGACTTCCATTCCATCTCATCTGGTTAGTCCATTGCATTCATCATTAGAGAGGTGTGTGCAGTCTACTCATGTTGCAGATGCAGATTTGAGCTTGGACCAGACACAACAAAATCTTGATACCTTGATTGATAGGATTGAGGCCAAGGAATATGAGTACTATTAGTTTCCACCCCCTACATAGGTATAAATCAGATTATATACATGTATTTTTAATGTTACAATTAAACTTAAATTTATTTTCAAATTTTCAATCAATTGAAATTTACATGCACATGCACGTATATATATGATATATATTTTTTGTCTACCAGATATGCCTCTTGTTACTCCTTCTTTGGGTACTGATCATGTACATCGTCGGGACTCACTCGATGATGACATCAGTAGTGGATAGGTGAGTTTTTAATTTATTATCTGTGTTCCACACACTTTATAATATGTTTTCTTGTACAATGTTTATATATTTTAATTTATATATATCTTTCTTTGTAGGGATCTGCACATCCTTCAGAGCATGATAGTCACTCTGGGTGTGACTGCTTAGTGAGGAGTTGACATGATGAGTCATAGGCACATTCATATTTGATTAGAGACATATTTCATATTATGTATGTATGTATGTGTGTGTGTGTGTGTCTATATATATATATATAATATATATATATATATATATATATATAATATATATATATATATATATATATATATATATATATATATATATATATATATATATATATATATATATATATATATATATATATATATATATATATATATATATATATATATATATATATGTTCACATGTGTTTGATGAACTATATTTCATTTCTAGACTCTACATGACCGATTGATGTGTTTGATGTTATATTTCATTTCTAGACAAGCTTTTGATAGAATGTTTGACACATGATTGATTCATATGTTTCATATTTATAGTACTTGATCTACACACATGATTCATGTTTCATGCATGTTATATATATACTTTCACTCTAGATACGTGTGCATGTGTGATGAACTTGTAAATTTTCAATACTTTCAATAGATTACATACACATACATACATGTTTAATTTAAATTTGATGAACTTGATTTCAATAGATTACATACATGAATGATGTTTGATTGTACACATGTTTATTTAATGAAAGTATGAATGATGTAAATTTGACACATGTGAGAGCTATATAATTGAGGGTCCCTAGATGTTTCATTGAATCTTACTTATATTTAAATGTACATTCTATAATAGTTGTGAACGTACTTTTAATTTAATGTTGTTGTACTTCAAGTAGATTTGTATTTAAAATATGCACGTCCTAATGTAACACATTCAAATTCAATACATACACACATTCATATTCCAAAGTTAGAGTACTTCATATTTAGGTAGATAATTAATATATCATATCCACTTGTAAGACATAAATTTGAGATCTATATATATTCTTAATTTTTAATTTAATTCAAGCTCCATTCACTATGGGCACCAGTAGGAAAGAATGGAGCTAAGAAAACCTCTGGTCTCCCATGAAAAATTTAGTTCAAATCATATTTCATGCGTGATTTAGTCCACATCAAGTGGTTCATCTCTCTCTCAAATAACATTTAATATTCTCTCATGGTCGTCAGTATCAAGTCTCCACTTACAAATGTTACATCCCATCACAGGAACAAGAGATAGGATGGTGGCAATTACAAGATGACTATACTAATAAACCTTATTGTTAGGTTGATAATCAATAAAATGAATCCCATGTTTAAGTATTTTGGTTTGCTTCAAATATGTTCCTTGCACGACAATTGAACCTGCACAATGTGTTCCTCAATGTTAAATTTATAGATACATGATAAATACTAACCATATAAACAAACTTAAATACAGTACTAGAACTTGTGGGAAACATAATTACATCACTTGTTTCATTCTATGTTAGCTTCATCCTCTCCATGCAGCAATGTAATAAATAGTAACTAAAACCTTCCACATTAAAAGGCTCTGCTACTATTGCAAAAATATGTCTTGCATTTAAAGTGAACTTTTAATTTTAGGAACTTGTAAATATAAACTAAACAAACTTTATTTAAATGAATTGATTTTATGAATCCTTTTTAAAAACATGTACATAAACACACACGTACCAATTTTGATCAAACCTGAAATATGGTCATAATCTGTAGAAATCAATGGAATGTCATCAAAGCTTTCATCCTAAACGTCATTTGTGTTTGTAACATCTAGTCGAACCAAATTCTATTCACTAACATATCCACATTTTTGGTTGATACATTCATCATAGTTTTCAGAAATGCAGTCATAACAAAAGCATGAATAATCTCTAGTGTACAATGACCACACATTACTATCTATACTCATAACTAAATGTAGTGATCTTGTTTTGTCTACTCTCTTGCATCCATGGATTGATCTTTTGTCAACATCTGAACAATAGAGAGGTCACATGTAAAAATTAAAGACATATATATTATAAGTTAACTCAAACAATGATCAATAAATTTAAAATTAGTACCTGTTATCTCCCAAAATACTCGGAAGGGTATGACTCGATCTGATCATGATGATGTGTTATCATGATTTGGCACCATAAAATGCATCTTGCACCACTCAACTACATCATGAGCATTATTTATACGATATCCCTGATAGTCTAGTTGATACTTTCTTAAAGCACATTTAATACAAGCTCCCACACCATCATGCTCTCCCTTTCCATGTCCACTCTCAAAGAAACTCCAAATATGTGGTATCTTTTGGTATCGATGATATCTACATAGTACGTAAAATGGCCTTACTGATTTAAATTATACTGCACATCCATCCAACCAAACAAAATGCTTTTCAATTTTGATGCCTTTGTTTTCCAAATATCCAAAAAATGTCTTAAAGCAATGCTCAACAAAATGTATGTCATGCTCTTTATCATCACTAATGTAAAAGTGATATCTTTCTTTATGACTCGTGCTTCATATGTACTTTCAACACCATCCAAATCTAATTGTGCATGTCGATAAGACACATGTACCATGATAGTCACCTGCTCTGTATAGTAGTATTCTGCTTGAAGTTATTTTTGAGATACAAAGGAGTAGTTCTCTGCAAAATCAACAACCGCTAAAATTGTTCCAATTGGAAAAGATTCTTTTTGTATTTGGAATTTTTCTGCCTGCCATTTAGAAAAAAAAACATGTCGTATGTATGGTTGAATCAATTTATGAAAATTCTCCATAAATGTTGCAATAAGTATCTCATCTTCTATATATTCCAACCTTGTTGATTCTTTCCTGACTTTTATTTCAGACTTTATGTACTTGTATCTCTTAGATTTTATCATCCTCGCCATGTCAGTATCTTCAAGTCTCAAAGGAAATTTAGCCAAATCCCCGCATGTTTGACAAGTTCCTCTTATGCAATCTATTTCAGGTATTTCATGATCAATTGATTTGTTACATAAGATTGATGTTATGAATTGACTTGGACATTTAGGAAAATCATTTTGAGAACCACCACTTTCTTCTATCATCTTTCTAAACCCTTGGTAGTAGAGATTGAATTCAATGTGATATCGACAATAACAAGTTTCAAAAGATTTATTTATCTTTACAAAAAATGGCTTTAATCTTTCAAACATTGTTTGTCCAATCTTAATGTTAGGATTTGAGTTACAAAATGAGAGATACAATTCATGATGTGTGGTGTCCAACCAATGTTTTGTGTACTGGAAATATTCCTTAGGCCCAGTCCTCTTCTTGATAACATCTCTTGTATTTGGTGAAGGACAAGTATGATCAGTCCAAAATGACATAGCTAAGTTCCTAATTGTTTTATTAATTCTATCAGACCGAGGAGCTCCACACATTAGTGCCCAATTACCTTCCAATGTAGTATCATCCAAATTGATTCTTCTTTTCAAATAGTGTGTCATTGTCTTCCTGTTGTACCCGATCTGAGATGAAAGTGAAGAAATTTGTCTTCTTTGGGACATGTTTTTATTTAAAATAGATGTCAGTGTCACTCTTCTTGAAATGGACCTATCTGTAGATCTAGTTGTTTTCCCAATGGAATGCAAACCTTCCTTAACACTGTCAACAATATTTTTTTGTACATTACTCGATTTTAACTTTTTCAAACTTGCATCTACACCCAATAATTTTAATGGCTCTTTTAACTCATCTTTAAGAAGTGTAATTGATAACAGTTGAGTTTTTTCAAGTGTACCAAGATTCTCAAATTGTTTCATTATTTGCTTAGACTTTTTATTCAATTCCCTCTTCATAATATTTATGGGTTGTTTAGCATAACCTCTCAATTTTTCCACATCCATTTCAATTAAATGATCTATGCTTTTACGATTAATTTTTCTCTTCAACTATTGGAGTAGACTATCATTCACATATGTTTCTTGCACTTCCACTACAAATAAAATAAAATAAAAAATCTTAATATCTCATCTTAAGGGGACCTTCATGAAATACGTATTTACAAGCTCTTGAACATGTTCTACCTATAATAATTTATACATTAATGAGAGAAACAAATACTTGTTTGACCTTGGGTTGAATCAACTTGGGATGCCCCTTGTCCAACATTTTCATCATCAAAGGCTGCATGTACACAACAAAAAAAATAACTTATTCTTAGGGGAAAGACCCAAAATGTATATTCACCAATAAGAGACTAAATTGAGACAGTGACTAAATTGAGAGAGTCAGTGAGAGAAAGAGAGAGATGTGTACTTATTTGATATTCTAAGACTTGTGCTTGCTGAGCTTGTGATAACCCTTCTCCAACTTCTAAAGGTTGGGCTTGTTGAGCTTGTGATGACCCTTCTCCAACTTCTGAAGGTTGGGCTTGTTGAGCTTGTGATGACCCTTCTCCAACTTCTAAAGGTTGGGCAGCTTGTTTAGCTTGTGATTCTTGAGCATTTCCTACACATGTATGAAGTATAAATTGGTCATAATTGAGTCTAGTTGACCTCTAAATTAAGTCTAGTTGGTCCATATTAGGTCCTAATTGGTCCTAATTGAGTCTAATTAGTCCTAATTGAGTCTAATAGGTCATGTTAGGTCCTAATTGGTCTTAATTGAGTATAATTAGATCTAATAGGTCATAATTGAATATAATAGGTCCTAATTAGGTCCTAATTGGTCATAATTGTGTCTAGTTGGTCCTAATTGAGTCTAGTTGGTCCATATTGGTCCTAATTGAGTCTAGTTGATCATAATTGTGTGTAGTTGGTCCTAATTGGTCCTAATTGGTCCTAATTGGTCCTAATTGAGTCTAATTAGTCCTAATTGAGTTTAGTAGGTCATGTTAGGTCCTAATTGGTCCATATTAAGTCCTAATTGGTCCTAATTGAGTCTAATAGGTCCTAATTGTTCCTAATTGGTCCTAATTGGTCCATAGTAGGTCTTAATTGGTCCTAATTGAGTATAATTAGATCTAATAGGTCATAATTGAATCTAATTGTTCCTAATTGGTCATAATTGAGTCTAGTTGACCTCCTAATTGAGTCTAGTTGGTCCATATTAGGTCCTAATTGGTCCTAATTGAGTATAATTAGATCTAATAAGTCATAATTGAATCTAATAGATCCTAATTAGGTCCTAATTGGTCATAATTGTTTCTAGTTGGTCCTAATTGAGTCTAGTTGGTCCATATTGGTCCTAATTGAGTCTAGTTGGTCATAATTATGTCTAGTTGGTCCTAATTGGTCCTAATTGAGTCTAATTAGTCCTAATTGATTTTAGTAGGTCATGTTAGGTCCTAATTGGTCCATATTAGGTCCTAATTGGTCCTAATTGAGTCTAATAGGTCCTAATTGGTCCTAATTGGTCCTAATTGGTCCATATTAGGTGGACTAATTGATCCTAATTGAGTATAATTAGATCTAATAGGTCATAATTGAATCTAATAGGTCCTAATTATTTAAAATTGGTCATAATTGAGTCTAGTTGACCTCCTAATTGAGTCTAGTTGGTCCATATTAGGTCCTAACCAATCCTAATTAAGTCTAATTAGTCCTAATTGAGTTTAATAGGTCATGTTAGGTCCTAATTGGTCCCAATTGAGTCTAATTGGTCCTAATTGAGTCTAGTAGGTCATATTAGGTCCTAATTGGTCCTAATTAAGTCTAACTAGTTCTAATTGAGTTTAGTAGGTCATGTTAGGTCCTAATTGGTCCTAATTGAGTCTAATTAGTTCTAATTAGTCCTAATAGGTCTTAATTAGTCCTAATTAGGTTCTAATAGGTCCTAATATGTCCTAATTAGTCCTAATAGGTCCTATTAGGTCCTAATTAGTCCTAATAGGTCCTATTAGGTACTATTTGGTTCTAATTAGTTCTAATTGGTCCTAATTGGGTATAATTGGTCCTAATTGAGTCTAATTAGGTACTAATTTATTATAATTCAGTCTAATTGGGTTTTAATAGTTCATAATTGGTTCTAATTGAGTCTAATTAGGTGCTAATTGGTTCTCATTGATTCTAATTGGGTCCTAATAGTCCTAGAATAGGTCCTAATTAGTCCTAATAAGTCCTATTAGTCCAAATAGGTCTACAATTAGGTCTAGTTAAGTCTAATAGACCTGTGCAATATCACATTTACATGAACATTAAGATAAGTCTTGACCATCAACTTAAAATATCTATCTAGAGACATCTTAGACATACCTTGATTCCAACGATGATATCTTTTTCGTGATTCTTCATGTAGTCTTTGTTCAATCTCTTCTGAATAATGTCATTTACTTTTGTTTAGCCTTCTCTTTTTATTTCCCATCACAACTTAGAAAATTATTTCATGCCAAAAAGTCTTCCTTCTCCTAAATGTGAATTATTTTACAACTTTCGGATTTATGAAATGAAAAAAAATACATTTATTTATACCTAATTCTTATTAACCAGTGTATCATCCTAAAATGGAAGCACTTCTATTTGGATAGGTTTAGCACCCTCTTTCAGTCCATTTATCATGATAAACTTGCATTTAGGATGCATTTGCATGTTCTAGGTGAAATTAGGGTTAGGATCCTAAGGATTCTCCATAATTTTCCCTCTCTTATGACTTCAATTCCTAGGTAGGATATAGAAATGGATCCTCCTAGCCTTCATCACGTTAATCACATGATCTTTTATCTATCACAGACATTCTATTCTCATCAGGCTTCATTTCTAAGTTTATGGGCATCTTCGGGGCCTTTAAACTGCATCCTAGCAAAAGTTAGGGTTTCTGGTCAAGGTCAACCTCAACCCTGACCAGGTTAGGGTCAACCTTGACCCTGACCTCATCCTACCAGGATTTCAAAGTTTTAATTCCCGCTAATTCTACGTTCGGGAATTTTATTTTCCCGCCTCCGGGTCGGTTGTTACGGGCTCCAAAATGGTAAATCCTTTGATTATATTTAATTTAGGTCCATTTCTCTAAAGGTTAGGAACTAATTGGGATTTAATTCTCTAAGGTGGCCCTTCTAGAGGAGTGTGACCTAATTCACTATAAAAGGAGGCCTTCCTCTCTCATTTACACATCAAGTTTTGGCAAGACATCACAAGTTCAAGCAATCTCATCAAGCAAGCAAGCTCTCAAGGAGATCAAGCATTCAAGTCTTCAAGTCTTAAAGAGCATTCATATTTGGAGCAAGGGAGAATCCTTCCTCCTTGATCCACCATTATCAATATTTCAAGCATTCAAACATGGAGTAACAAAGACGGATTGTGAATTTGGTAGAAGTACTTTAGCCTTGGGAGCTTGGTATGATTTTCTATCTTATTCAAATCTATGTATTGTTGTTTCATATACATACATACATATTCATGCTAGGGTTTTGATCTAGAGGATTAGATCTTAGCATACACACACACACACATTCTATTTCAATCGGCTATTCGTGGAGGTGGGAATCACCAAAATGGGGGTTTGACTAAGGCAAAACCCTATATAGCCACCCCAAAAACCCCATTTTCAGATATCTACAGGTGCAATTTTGGGAATCAAAGGACAGATCGGAGTACCCTTTTCGCTAAAATTTTAGGATCTGCGAACAGAATCAAAATCAGACTTTAGAATAAAAATGTGGTCTTTGACCTTTTAAAAGGTCAAAGTCGACCTTTGTGAATCTAGAGAAAAGATTTCTGGGTTTTGTCTGCCTCGACATTTCCAGTCCAAAAGAAGTGACGGAATCTTCCAAAACTTCATACAGACTTCAGAAAATAGGTATTTCTAGATCAATTTCATAATGAGGTATGTACTTTGACCTAAATTATTTCCAAGCATTTTCAGATTCATTTGTACTATTACATACTTCCAAAGCCCCTTTTCCATTTCAAATGAATTAGGTGATGAATGTTAGGAATATTACTATGCTTCCATTTTCACATTATTCATTTTGGTGAACTTGTTTACGACAACTCTTTCTTTTATGGTGTTAGATTTAAATCTTGTAGATTTCTTTCTTGCGCTTATATTTCAAAAATACAAAAAAATTACAAAATTCCTTTAAAAATACAAAAATATTTCTATTTTTCATTCTTTTAGTACTTTCTTTGTATTCAAAATGTATGATTCTTATTTTGAGTACTTTGATGATGCATTTATGATACAAGAGGATAGAATCCCTAATGAGGTACATGGTAGTGAGGATGAAAATGGTTCAAATATGGTCTCCATGGATCCTATTCCTATTTCACTCTCCTCCACAACCTCTCCAATTGACCTTTACCATAGGGTGTGTGCATGGTTACCTTCATGTCCCACTATTTGTAACATTCATAAACCTAAGATGATTTATCCTACACCTTTGATGACAGTAAAAGGATGTCCTCCTATAACAGTTAAGGGTAAACCTAGAGAGCCCTTGAATTTCTTTGATAACACTGATTCTGTTTCACATGTTTATCGCACATGAAATAACCCTCAGCCTATTGTTCCAGTTTCTTTACCTCCTTCTCAACCTACGCTTCCCCAAGTGCCTAGGTATCCTTCTACCTTTAAGGAGTACAACTTAGTTGATCAATTACGTGCTACTCCTGCCAAAATATCTCTATGGGAATTACTTCAAACATCCCCGACATATTATGAGGCTTTGCAAAAGGCTTTATCTACTCTTCCTGCTTCACCTCCCAATCAAGAAAATATTCATTCAATTTTGGATTGTATGCATGATATGCCTTCTGTACCTCCTATTGTGTTTTCTGATGACGATTTACCTTCATTAGAGGTGCAGAATCAATATGATGCTCTTATGGTAGCTGTCTCTATTAATAAGAGTATCATTCAAAGAACTTTAATTGATAATGGATCTGGACTTAATGTTTATAGCATGGACATGCTCAAAGCCATTAAGGCCGATTTATCTACCATCCAACCTAATAATGTTCCTATACATGGATTTGATAATATTGCAAAAAGAACTTTGGGTATTATTACCTTAGCTGTTAAGGTGGGTCCAGTTATCTTACATACTCCTATTCATGTTATGCCTAGACCACTTAACTATAACCTTCTTTTAGGAAGACCATGGTTACATACTATGCATGCAGTTCCTTCTACTCTTCATCGCAAGGTTCGATTCATCTATAACAATCTAATGTACACATTACATGCGGATGATGCTCTGAATCCTTGTTTAAATGCAGAATATGCCAAAATCTCTGAACCTATTCAACCTAGTAAAGAGATTGAAAAATAATCGCCAATACAACAATCTGACATAAAACAACTTGAAATTCAACAACAAGAAGATCCACCTTCTTCCTCTTCCTTGACTGAAGATGATTAGGGAACATTGGATTTTAATCCCACATTTATTGGCGAATATAAGGTCTCCGATTTAGACTTCATGAAGCAATAGAATGAGTTTGAGAAGAAGGTTTTTATCTCTTCTCCATTATCTAAAGAATTAAAAAGTAATTTTGTTGCTGCTTCAACCACTGAAACGCTTGACACCATAAAGCCTGATTGTTATGATATTGTGACATACGCCGCTCCTTGGACTTCTTCTAATATGACTGATCGATATGGTCCTGGTTATCATTTGCTTAATAAATCAGGATTCAATGGAAAAGGATGTGGTAAATATGCACAAGGTATACAGGTACCCTTGGATAATGAAATCTATGACCATACGTATGGATTAGGATTTAATCCTTACTGACAACCCTCTGCTTTTCCTCTTAATGTTAATCATATTTTTAGTGGACAGTTGAAGTTGGTTAACCCATTTCTTATTGATCTTAATCAACAACCCTCTTTGGATATCTTCCCTAAAGAAGAGGCTTTAATGGAATATTTAGGCATTTATGAGGACTTGCCTATGTTTCATCATAAGCGAGGAAAGCCTTATTGTTTAAAAATTGATGCTTATTTTGCAGAACATGAAGCACAAGATATTGCTCCGTTACCGATGGATTCTTCAATAAGAAGTGATTTATTAATCACTGAAACTGTTGATATTCAAATGGATGAATCTAATTCTGAAAGGGTGATAAAACTTGGGAAATGTTTGACTCATGATGAACGTGATCAGTTGACTTCCCTTTTGCTTGAATTCAAGGATATCTTTGCTTTGACATATTCTGATATGCCAGGTATTGATTCTAAGATTGTTCCTCATAACATTGTCTTAAAGCCTAATATGAAACTGTTACCCAAATTTTCCTGTGCATACAAATTTGGCTAAAATTCATTCAAGACTCTATTTTTACCCTGCCAAGCATCCCTAAAATATTCATGGCTTCATGTTTTGTTCTCTGGCCTCTGTAATCTGTTTCATCCCCTGGTCTGCAGTTAGAAATTCATAAATGTAGCTATTGTGCTAAAAACCCTAAGCAAACCCCTCAGTCTATTCTATTTTGCCATTACTTTATCAACCACTTAAGTCTCTATAATGCACGTGCCCTTTTAAAGTGACCACTTCATGTGTTAGCCACTAGGTTGTCGAGCGGGCCCCCTTTTAATACTTCTTGCAGGGCCTAAGTTTCCTAACAAATCTTTCTAAAGTGCCTTCCCCTAAACTTGTGGCTGTCATTAAATCTCAAGACTCCAGGTTGTCAAACTTTCTGACATGTGAAATAGCGACAAGGTGAAACATGGCAGGTCTGGGCCTGGTTTGGTTGAAATGACTCGGCACTTCAAACATTGTGTGGGTCCAGCGCCACATAATCTGACTTGGTAGCTTTTCATTCATCAGTGGGCTAGTGATTCAGCATCTGTCAGTGGGGTTGTCTTCTTTGGTGGGTTAAGTTTTGAGTGCATCATGTGGCTGTCATTATACCGTTGAAGGAAGATGCATGGTATTTAAGTTGGTGGTAGAGCAATAGCCATCCGATGAAGGTAAAGATGATAGTGGGTTTGATGTTAGAGATGGTGTAACATGGCTCCGTTTGGCAGTGTTTGATTGGTTGCTCAGAATGCAACGTGGCTAATGTTAGTGGGACCGTGTCAGACTGCCTACAGGGATGTCCAAGGGAAATAGATCAATGGTTGGTGCATGTTCTGAAGGGGTCTTTTAAGGCCATGAGATCATGCACTGACTGTCCATTTCACCAGGTGTTCAGCCTCTATCAGGTGGGTCCGATGCTAGGTCAAGGTGACATGTCAGTTTCCTATTGGTCGATGTGGGATGACTCTATAGTGGACCCTAAGTGCAAGGTAGGCCCCCAGTGGAATAAGATCTACGGTGGTCAAATGTTCGCATGGAATCTTTCGATTCCATGTGATCATGTGATAGCCGTTAGATCTGCTTTATTGCTAGGTCTCCAGCGGTGGGTCCTTGGGTGGTGACGTGTTTAGTTTTCAGTGGCCAGCTAGGTGATGATAGGGCTATCGATGGGTCTGATGGTCAGTGGTTCTACAGAGGTGCTAGTTGATCCAAGATCAACGACTGGCGCATAATCTCATGGGATCTTCTGATCCCATGTGATCATGTGATAGTTGTTTGATTCTCTGGGTGTTTGGGCTGACATTTTTGTGGGTCCGACCGACGTGCACATTTCTTATTGGTCCACACTGGGATAGTTGGCATGTAATGTGGGTCCGATTATCTTGCGAAGTGAGGTGGTGGTGAAGTAAGATCTGTGGTGGTCGCATGTTCGCAAGGAATATTCCTTGCCCTTGTGATCATGTGACCACCGTCCGATGCAAGGTCCAGGTTCTTTTGACTTCTGAGATGTCGATCTTTTCTGACATGCTCATTTTCTATTGAGTGTTGCTGACGACATGGTCTTTGACTTTTTAAGATGGGTTTTCAAGTTGTTTCAAGGATGATCTGAGCCGTCCATCTGCTAGGAAATAAAGAATATCAATGGACACATTTTAAAATGACCGGCTAGCCATTAAATATTCAAATTCAAATATCTCTGCGAGGGTTTTTGCCAGTGATTGATTCAACAGGATGAAGCGGTGAGGTAGCTTAGAAAATTTATGTCTACAAGACATTTGTAGTTGAAGAAGATGGTGAAGAGGTCTGGGCAAGCCATTATGAGTCATTTCTTGTCCCTATGAGGTACCATTTTAGCCTTCATGGAAAGGCTGAGTTGCAGGAAGGTTGATGGATCCAGGTTGCTTGTTTGCAGGTTGATTATAGTACAGGGATGGGCACACAAAGATGAATATCTTATTGGTTGAGATATTTGCAGAAGTAAAATTTATGATCAGATTTGATGGTAGTTAGGGTTTGATTATTCTAATGTAAAATCTTGTAACCCTAGTTAGGTTTTGACTCTTGCCTGTGTGCAGTTGAGTATGTATATATTGTTTTTGGAGCTTTTAGAAGCTCAAAGTTCACATTTTGTAAAGAAGAAAGTCTCTTTCTTAGATGGCTATCTGTGGCATTTTTTTGCCCTCTAGTTTTCTACTTTCTGTAATATCCCATTGATAATTTAGATATTGAAGATATTTTGTGACATTTCTCATGTCCCTACACCTTCTTGTGTGAGTTATCTCTTAATGAATTCGGTATTTACATGCTTCTCAGTGATATCTTAGGGTTCTAGATCCCTCTTTATTTCTGTAATTTTGTGTATCATTGTGGATGATTTGATGTGAGTGCTTTTGTGGGTATACTTCGACCCCTTAACTATCTTGTCTCATTCCTATACCTAGTTGCAGAGGTGAATGTTTGTTTGTAGGTCATAGATTGTTGTCTAATTCCAAAGGGTGTTATTGTTTGTGAAAGAATCTCTCTTTCCCTGAATAGCTCTTTTCACCTACAGACCCTTCTATGAAGTACTTATGCAAACTTATTTAGTGAGTTGTGATCTCCTAGACCTAAGTCTATTCATTGATTTCATCTTTTATACTGCAATTCATACCCCTATTTCTGGTGTATCACCTAGTAGGATAGTTTGCTTTCAGTCATTTCCCTTTCAGGCATTCCCTCTATCCCTTTCCCTCAAAAGTTTTACTTTTCTGTCAAGAAGCAAATTAAGGTGATTATCCAAGAGGAACCAGCCTAGAACCTAGAGGTCTCATCTTAGTTAGCATAGGTCCCACAACCTGGAGATGATTCCCATGTTATACTAGGTTATCAAGACTACGAGAGCTTGAAACAAGGGTGCAAACTTAGTGTATAACAATTCTGGCATGCCTAGTGGGACCAAAGTTTAGATTCATGTTCAAGGTATGCTATCTCTGATATGATGATAGCATGCTACAAACCTAGAAGAGGTCATTTTGCTGCATATCTGGCAACTCTAGAAAGTCTACTGGTTTCAAAGATCAAGTGTTGGTATGTTTCAAATCTTTCATATTCCAATTCCAGCTAAATGCATGAGTAGACATGTCAAGTTATTATGGATAGTCTAGTTACTCACCATCTTATTATGAGAATAATGCTCAGTGGGCTAGTTATCAGCCTTGTTAAAGTCACCTAAAGCCTCCTTTTATCCCAAGCTTCCATAGAATACAAGGCTGTCATTATATCCAGCATGCCCCAAATGATTTTTCCCTTGTGCAAGATTATGAAAGGGCCCTCCGACAAGATGGATCATGGGCACAAAGGGCATGACAAAAAATGTAAAGCCAGCTGCCCCATCCTACTTACCAGCCACCTGCCCCTTCTCAACCTAATTGGCAGCAGATTCAGAGCTCAGACTCAATAAAAGAGCAAGACAAGATAATGAATCTACTACTTGATTTGATTAAGCAAGTGTCTGAGATCAGAAAGAAAAAGGAAATGGAGGCTCAAAGTTATGAGCAAGGGTTCATCTCCAACCAAATGATAGAGGCTCTTGTTGATGAGCAACAAATAAAAAAATTTCAAGAAGAGATCAGACACCGAGCTGACATTGAGACAGCAAGGTTGAGATCACAAATTGCTCAACAAGAGGCTCTTAGACCTAAAATTCCAAGTTGGAGGACCCATTTGCCTCAAGAGCCTACACCTGAAGAGCATACAAAGCACTCATTTCCAAGTTTTAGGAGCACCCTTCAAAAATTTGAGCCTGTTTTGGAACAGTTGCAACCTTATTGTGGTCTGCAACAGCCTAAAGACTATATTGAAACAGAGCCAGCTGCAAGGGACCAACACCAAGATGATAGGGCCTTCAATTTTCCAAGCTTCAAGATGGGTATGCCTTCTATGCCTCCCCCTAAGCCCTCTCTTTTTCATATCCCAATTTTTAAGGCAAAAAATTCTTCCCAAGAGCCTTTACTTGAGATGCAGCCTACCACTCTGCAAGAGCAACCTGTTCAAGAAGATTTCTTATCCCAAGAGGCACCTCTGGTCTCTCAAGATGATGAAGTGTTGTGGATCCCCCAATGGACTCTACCTCTTGGCTGTCAGATGCTAGATCTTTTCAAAGATACTAGTCTAGTGTCTGAGCAAGGACCTATGGTAAATGAGCTTTCATTTGAAGAGGAGGAGAAAAAATCTGAGGTATCAGTGCAGAGTGATGACTATGGTGAAGTGGGACAACAAGGTGAGGAGGTGGAGTTTGATGCCCTACCTAATCTCTTGGTTGATTTGTTGAATGAGCTTCCCCTCTCTGTTGATGATGAAGAGGAGACCATGCCATTACCTATGGTTGAAGATCAATCAGAACAAAAGGTTCACCATCAACAGGAAGTTCATATAGAAGAGGATGCTTTGCTTTTATTAGATGAGCTGCCTAGTTTTGTTGAGCAGAATGATAAAGTTATCGAAGAGCTTTTCCAAGAAAAGAACATAGACAAAAGCCTTGAAGAGTATGATTTTTCCAATATCATAGAGGTCTTTTGTAACAAATTGAATGATGAATCCCTATTCCTTGGAGTGGAGGTTCAAAGTTATGTGCCTATAGAAAGAAGCCTAGTTTTGGATTTCTCTCTTTCTGAGAGACTGCTGCATGAGCAAAGGTTGGGGTCAGCTCCAGATCTTCAAGATATTGACAACTTTGATGAGCTCTTGGTCTATTTAAAAGTAGAGGATGACAGTCCCCTGTCCACAGATGATGAGTTGACATGGCTATCCATGATGGAGGGCAACCATGAAGATAAAGAAGAAGCGATCAAGGAGAGTCCTGCCTTCAAACTTTCAAGGGGCTGCCCTATTAGATACCTAGCCCAGAAGGATTTTATTGAGACACCCTCATATGCTCAAAATCAAGTGAGCGAGGTTGATCTAAAATTTGAAGAGGCAGTTCATCCTCATTTGATAAATTTTTGTGTGCCTCTTATCTTTGTAGCTATCCTCATGTGTCCAATGCAAAATACCCTAATGAGGAAAGGTAGTTATTTTTCACAACCAATGAATGGTTTTGTTTGACCAGGTTTATGTAACTAGTTAGTTTAGGATAGGTTAGGTTCTCCTGCTTTCTATCCCTATTTTCTAGCCTAGTTTTTCTTGCTTTCCAAGAAGTGCTCGTGCATAGTTTTTGTCCCTCTAGTTCTAGGTTCCCCTCTGTTAAGAAAGTTTTTGTGCTCATAATGACCCCATGCCCAATGGATTTCTTTAAGGCCACTGGTTTCCCATGTCTAGCAGGCTGACATCCTGCAGAAATCGCCAAAATGTTACCCAAATTTTTCTATGCATACAAATTTGGCTAAAATTCATTCAAGTCTCTATTTTTACCCTGCCAAGCATCCCTGAAATTTTCATGGCTTCATGTTTTGTTCTCTGGCCTCTGCAATTTTTTTCATCCCCTGGTTTGTAGTTAGAAATTCATAAATGTAGCTGTTGTGCTAAAAACCCTAAGCAAACCCCTCGGTCTATTCTATTTTGTCATTATTGTATCGACCACTTAAGTCTCTATAATGCACATGCCCTTTTAAAGTGACCACTTCATGTGTTAGCCACTAGGTTGTCAAGTGGGCCCCCTTTTAATACTTCCTATAGGGCCTAAGTTTCCCAAAAAATCTTTCTAAAGTGCCTTCCCCTAAACTTGTGGTTGTCGTTAAATCTCAAGACTTCGGGTTGTCAGACTTTCTGACATGTGAAATAGCGACAAGGTGACACATGGCAGGTCTAGGCCCAGTTTGGTTGAAATGACTTGGTGCTTCAAATGTTGTGTGGGTCCAGCACCACGTCATCTAACTTGGTAGATTTTCATTCATCGGTGGGCTATTGATTCAGCATCTGTCAGTGGGGCCATCTTCTTCGGTGGGTTAAGTTTCGAGCACATCGTGTGGTTGTTGTTATATCGTTGAAGGAAGATGCACGGTATTTAAGCTGGCAGTATAGTGACAACTGTCTGATGAAGGTAAAGATGACAGTGGGTCCAGTGTCAAAGATGGTGCAACGTGGATCTGTTTGGCAGTGTTTGATTGGTCACTTAGAATGCAACGTGGCTAATGTTAGTGGGACCGTGTTAGACTGCCTACAGGGATGTCAGAGGGAAATAGATCAACGACTGGCGCATGTTCTGAAGGGGTCTGTTGAGGCCATGAGATCATGCATTGACCATCCATTTTGCCAGGTGTTCAACCTCTGTCAGGTGGGTCTGATGTTAGGTCAGGGTGACATGCCAGTTTCCTATTGGTCGATGCGAGATGACTCTGTAGTGGACCCGAAGTGCAAGGTAGGCCCCCGGTGGAATAATATCTATAGTGGTCACATGTTCGCATGGAATCTTTTGATTCCATGCAATCATGCAATAGTCATTAGATCTGCTTTATTGCTAGGTCTCCAGCGGTGGGTCCTCGGGGGGTGATGTGTTCTGTTTTCAATGGCCGGCTGGGTGATGACAAGGTTGTCGATGGGTCTAATGGTCAGTGGTTCTGCAGAGGCACCAGTTGATCCAAGATCAACGGCTAGCACATAATCTCATGGGATCTTCTGATCCCATGCGATCATGTGATAGTCGTTCGATTCTCTGGGTGTTTGGACTAACGTTGTTGTGGGTCCGGCCGATGTGCACATTTCTTATTGGTCCACACTGGGACAGTTGGCATGTAATGTGGGTCTGGTTATCTTACAAAGTGAGGTGGCAGGGAAGTAAGATCTATGGTGGTCACATGTTTGCAAGGAATATTCCTTGCCCTTGCCATCATGCGACCACCGTCTAATGCGAGGTCCAGGTTCTTTTGACTACTGAGGTGTCAGTCTTTTCTGACGTGCTCATTTTCTATTGAGTGCTACTGACAATGTGGTCTTTGACTTTTCAAGATGGGTTTTCAAGCTATTTCGAGGATGATCTAAGTTGTCCATCTGTTGAGAAATAAAGAATATCAACGGACACATTTTAAAATGACCGGCTAGCCGTTAAATATTCAAATTCAAATATCTCTGTGAGGGTTTTTGCCAGCGATTGATTCAACAGGATGAAGCGGCGAGGTAGCTCAAAAAATTTATGTCTGTAGGACATTTGTAGTTGAAGAAGATGATGAAGAGGTCTGGGCAAGCTGTCATGAGTCATTTCTTGTCCCTGTGAGGTACCATTTTAGCCTTCATGGCAAGGCCGAGTTGCAGGAAGGTTGATGGATCCAGGTTGCTTGTTTGCAGGTTGATTATAGTACAGGGATGGACATGCAAAGATGAATATCTGATTGGTTGAGATATTTGTAGAAGTAACATTTATGATCAGATTTGATGGCAGTTAGGGTTTGATTATTCTAATGTAAAATCTTGTAACCCTAGTTATGTTTTGACTCTTGCCTGCATGCAGTTGAGTATGTATATATTGTTTTTGGAGCTTTTAAAAGCTCAGAGTTCACATTTTGTAAAGAAGAAAGTCTCTTTCTTAGAAGGCTATTTGTGGCATTTTTCTGCCCTCTGGTTTTCTACTTTCGGTAATCTCCCATTGATAATTCAGATATTGAAGATATTTTGTGACATTTCTCATGTCCCTACGCCTTCTTGTGTGAGTTATCTCTTAATGAATTCAATATTTACATGCTTCTCAGTGATATCTTAGGGTTCTAGATCCCTCTTTATTTCTACAATTTTGTGTATCATTGTGGATGATTTGATGTGAGTGCTTTTGTGGGTATACTTCGACCCCTTAACTATCTTGTCTCATTCCTATACCTAGTTGCAGAGGCGAATATTTGTTTGCAGGTCATAGATTGTTGTCTAATTCCAAAGGGTGTTATTGTTTGTGAAAGAATCTCTCTTTCCCTGAATAGCTCTTTTCACCTACAGACCCTTCTATGAAGTACTTATGCAAACCTATTTAGTGAGTTGTGATCTCCTAGACCTAAGTCTATTCATTGATTTCATCTTTTATACTGCAATTCATACCCCTATTTCTGGTGTATCACCTAGTAGGATAGTTTGCTTCCAGTCATTTCCCTTTCAGGCATTCCTTCTATCCCTTTCCCTCAAAAGTTTTACTTTTCTATCAAGAAGCAAATTAAGGTGATTATCCAAGAGGAACCAGCCTAGAACCTGGAGGTCTCATCTTAGTTAGCATAGGTCCCACAACCTGGAGATGATTCCCATGTTATACTAGGTTATCAAGACTAAAAGAGCTTGAAACAAGGGTGCAAACTTAGTGTATAATAGAAACCTTTAAAATAGAAAATTTGAAAGATGAATCCACGAATTGATTTTTTAGTTAAAGGTGAAATTGAAAAATTATTGAATTCTAGATTTATCCATTCTATCGATTACTCGGATTGGATTTCAAATATTGTGCCTGTATCAAAAGGAGACAATAAGATAAGGATGTGTACTGATTTTAGAGATTTAAATAAGGCCTCTTTGAAAGATGACTTCCCATTACCTAATATTGATATGATTGTGGATTCTATATCGGGCCATGCTCTGTTATCTTTTATGGATGGCTTTTCAAGATATAATCAAATTTTTATCCCTCCTGAAGATCAATTTAAAACTACATTTATAACGCCTTGGGGAACCTTTTGTTGGGTCATGATGCCCTTTGGATTAAAAAATGTAGGAGCAACTTATCAACGGGCAATGACTTTGATTTTTCATGATTACATTCATAAGATTCTTGAAGATTATGTGGATGACATTTTGGCAAAGTCTATAAAATGAGAAGACCATATTACTATCTTACGACAAATATTTGAAAGAGTTAGAAAGTACAATATGAGATTGAATCTGAAGAAATTTGTTTTTGGAGTTGACTTTGGAAAATTATTAGGATTTATAATTTCTAAGCGAGGCATTGAATTAGATACTAAAAAGATTGACACTATTATTAATATGCCTCCTCCTAAAAATATTTCTCAATTATGAAGTTTGCAAGGAAAAATACAAGCTATCTGTCGCTTTATTTCTAACTTGGTAGACCGAACAATCCCTTTCACATCCTTGCTTAGAAAGGATACCGCTTTCTTTTGGAATGAGGACTGTAAACAGACTTTTGAGCAATTTAAGGAGTATCTTGCACATCCTCCTATCTTGCAACCTGCTAAGTTTGATAAACCATTTCAATTATACACTTCAGCAACTCCACAAGCTGTGAGTGCGCTATTAGCTTAGATTGATGACAAAGGTAATGAAAGACCTGTATATTACATCAGTCGAACTTTATTGGACTATGAAACAAGATACACACCTCTCGAAAGACAATGTTTAGCAGTGGTTTATGCATGTCAAAAACTTAGGCATTATCTCATAAATGCTGAAGTTAATGTGATTGTCAAATTTTATCCCTTAAAACATCTTTTCTCGCAAACTGATCTTTCAGGTTGCTTGGCAAAATGGGTAATGTTACTGAATTTGATCTTAATTTTATTCCTCAAAAATCAATTAAGGGACAAGCATTGACAGATCATTTAGCTGAAGCTCCTTGTCCTCACTCTATTCAAGGCTCTACTCCTATCGAATTTCCTGATGACAATATTTTAGCTATTCAACAGGATGATATTTGGGAATTATATTTTGATGGGTCTAAGTGTAAGATAGGATCTAGTGTGGATATCATCTTGATTTCCCCTACAAAGAAACCCATCCCTTTATCATATAAATTGACCTTTCCTTGTACTAATAACATTACAGAATATGAAGCTCTTATAGCTGGTCTACGAGCAGCTTCATCTCTCAAAATCAAACATTTACGTATATATGGAGATTTGCAATTGATAGCTGAACAAATTAAAGGTGAATATCAGACTAAAAACAATAGAATGACACAGTATAGAGATTTAGCTCTCGATGTCCTTTCACAATTTTCCTCTTACACAATCCAGACATTATCAAGGAAAGATAATCGGCATGTAGATGCTATGGCAAGTGCAGCATCCTTGGTTTGTCTCGAGAACAATGCTGAAAATTTCCAATTTACAATACAAACTCTTAAAAATCCTGCAATTTCTGATAAGATTATCGCTGATTGTTTCAACTTGCATTTGGATGAATGGTATTCACACATTTTTCATTTTTTTAAGGATGGTACTTTTCCTAAATCAGCAACAAGGAACATGCGTAATCACATTAGAAAACTTGTAGTACACTATATTATTTTAGGAGATATGCTATACAAACATTCTTACAAAGGTTTATTACTACGGTGTCTTAATAGAGCTGAAATTCCTGTATATTTAGCAGAAGCTCATTCTAGTTCTTGTGGGGGACACTTTGGTGGAAAATCCTTGGTTAATAAATTACTTCGAATGGGGTACTATTGGAAAACTATGGAACATGATTCTTTTATGTTTGTTAAGAAATGCCCTCAATGTCAACAGCATAGCAATTTGATTCATGCTCCTACTCATGAGCTTCGTAATCAAATTTCTCCATGGCCTTTTAGTATTTGGGGTTTTGATCTTATTGGAAAAATCTCACCAACTTCTTCTCAAGGACATATTTACATTCTCACCGCTACGGATTATTTCACGAAATGGGTTGAAGCTATCCCTCTTTATTCTACAATAGCAGATGCTATTTGTGATTTCATCCTCAATAATATTATAGCAAGATTTGGTATTCCCTCAACAATAGTTTCAGATAATGGAACATATTTTAAGAATAAAGAAGTTGCAAAATTCTTGGAGAAATATAGGATTCAACATAGATTTTCAACTCCTTATTATCCTCAATCTAATGGACAAGCTGAAGCATCAAATAAAATTATTGAACAAATTTTGTGAAAAACAGTTAGTAAGCATGCGAAAGACTGGCATACTCAACTGACTTACGCTTTATGGGCCTATAGGACTAGTGTTTGCACTGCTACAGGTACTTCTCCTTATAATCTTGTTTATGGTACTAATGCTATTATGCCTTTGGAACTTGAAATACCATCCTTACGTGTTTCGTTTCATGGGATAATTGATAAAGATACTTTTCATGAACAACATTTATGAGAATTGGAAATGTTGGATGAACAACGAATACATGCATTAGAACATATAAAAGCTTATCATAAATTTCTTCAAAAATAATACAATCATAAGGTTATCAAAAGATCATTTGTGGTTGGTGATTTAGTTCTTTACGAAAATCAACAGAATGTAAATGCTCTACCGGGCGAAAAAGGAAAATTTAGCCCTAACTAGCTTGGACCTTTTGTTATTATTGAAGACTTTGGTTCAGGTGCTTACAAACTTGTTGATATGGATGGTGTTTCTTTTAAGGAACCCATTAATATTGTGCATCTTAAACGTTACTATCCTTAATCTTATTTTAATCCATGTGCATTTATATATTCCTTATAAATGATTTATTTTATAGGTTATGTAAGTTTTATTACATGTTGAATATATTTATGCACTTTCTTTATTTTCTTTCTTTCTATTAAGTTTTATATTGATGAAAACATAGTAATGAAGTATAGAACTAATCAGTAAAGAAACTTTTTCATAGTTTTTCAAGGTTCTGATACATATGAGGCCAATGGCCCTATCTATCACTACGCCACTCTGATGGTCGATGACTCCTGGATCTCTCTACTTTGTGATAGGAAGATGAAGATTTGTGTGTTCGTGTATGGCTCCTAGATATGCTCATGCCCTGAACACATTCTCAGAGACTTTGTACCTCTGCCATTAGTTTCTCCTCCCTCTCTCTACACATCCTCAACTCCCGCTGGATGTATATGAAGATATTCGCATGTCTGCTGGGATCTCTATGCCCAATGGAAGACTCTCACTCGTCAGCTGGAAGTCAGTAGGAAATAATGTTATCCTTGAGAACCTCGGATACAAAACTCCTCCACTCCACTATGCTAGTTGTAGAGGAAAAATACTTTTATTAGTCTAATATCATATTTATTTCAAATCATATCTCTAATCAAAAATTCATAGTTCATACCTGGGTCTCCCTCTTGGGCATCACTAAAGTGTCTCGATGGTGGGGACATGGAGTGACTACTCTCTCCACGCTCACTACGTCTAGGCCACGGTGGTGGTGTCTCCATGTGGTGCTGTGGGGGCCGTCATGATCTTAGTGGTGATGCGAGGGTGATAGGTATATCTACACTAGTATCACCGGCTGGGGGCATGTCCTCGACTCTATCATCTACTCTCTCTTCCTCCTCCATCATATCCCTCTCAAAGTTGTGCTCCTCCTCATTTATGATATCCTCATCTTCCCCACTATCTTCACTATCCTGGTGTGTCCTCTGTCTAAATTTTGGATCACCTGTAGGATAATCCTTGTGGAAGATAGGGCGGGTCCCCTCTAAGCTCCAGTACTGGATGTAATCTTGGCTAATACCTGAATAGGATACATCCCATGGTACCTCAACATCCTCTATCTCATCTGCATCACTATCCTCTATATCTGTTGTTGTAGGCCGACGTATGGCACTGGGTCTCTAATGATATCTCGTAAGATGCACATAATGAGGTACTATCTTAGGGACTCCTTGTAGTAGGCAGAACTATCTCATCACTTGATCATAATAATATGGCATCACTATATGGCTCTGGTGACCCTCTAGCAGCTTACGCTGCTATGAGTGTCTCATTTGGAATTGGGTATCTGGCCACTCTGTCATCTGGCAGTAGGGTCTCCATATCACATCTTCACTAGCAATATGGTCAAGATGTAGTCTCCAATAGAGCATATCTCCAAGCTGCCAGACATCTCTCAACGGATATGCAAAGGCTCTCACCGTACTCGCATCTACCATCACTGGCACTCCCTATGGATGTGTACATGCGAAGTGCTCAAAAATCCAAATCTGTAGAATGGTACACGTCGATAGACTCTCTCACTGATACCTCACCAGCTGACTCAACTCATGATATAGCTAACAGAGCATGTTGCGACCCCATGAGAACACAGTCCTCTCTCTCTCCATCCTTTGTATCAGATGTGTCATAGGTGAACAAAATATAGTACCCTTTGAGTTGGGTAACACAACCAAGGATACTATGCATAGAATCACCTTCCATACTAGGGGAGTACGGCCTGATACTATGGATGATAATGAAATGTGATCTGATCAAGTCTACATCACTAGACACCCACCTGTACAGTACTCTGTATCTGCATGAATCTCCTCCCAACCTCTATGTGTCCTGGGTCTGACAGTCTCTCCTTGGATCGAAAGCCTCATAATCCTATATACATCCTATAATGTCATTGTAATCTCACTGGTAGGAAGATGGAAGGAGCATGTATCCTCATCCCATCTCTCTATCAGTGCAGATAACATCTCTTGATGTAGTCTGATCTGTGGAAGGACTAATACCCAGTATAGTCCTACATCCCTAAGTAGTTGTAGTCCCTCATCATCCAAATCGAACAGTCTCTCCTTGACCTACACTAGAAGCTCCCCAAAGGGATGCTCTCGGAAGTAGATGAGGTCCTGCAATCACAAACCAACATCATATCAGTAATCTACATCATCAAAATTGTAAGTACAATTGATCTAGGTCAAAATCGACCTCAGTTAGGTCAAGGTCAACTTTTCTAGGTCAAGGTCGACCTTTTTGGGTCAGGATTGACCTAAGGGGGTCAAGGTCAACCTAATTGGGTCAAGGTCAACCTCAAAATGTAAATTTGACTTTTATCAGCAAAAACAAGAATCTGGAAAGAATCTTACCTCAGGAAGAGCTCGTCTGGTAGCTAGACGGTATCTCACGGTCTCCAGGCATGTCACTCGTAATTATTCCTTTCTTGACATCTTGATTCTAATTTCAAATCTGTAAATGGTAAGAATGAGTAAGTATTACCTTTTTCATCTCTTTTATAGGTTTAAAATTATGGTTTTTCTTAAGGTTAGGCTAAGAATTTCCTTTTATGCATTACGATAGACATTCATTCTTTTCATCATAACTTGAGTTAGATAACTTCATTTTTGATGTCGTTAGTGGTGTTGGAATCCTGATTTAGATATCTAACTCCCTAAACTAGTTTAGGAAGGGTAGGAATCCTTCTAACAAGTTTAGGAATGAACTTTTCAACACTCTGCATATCCAGTATCTAGAGTTCTCTTATCACCCTATTTCACCCTTCCAAAATAGAAAGTCGAAATAGGGGGGGCATAAGGGACTCTATATACTTCTCAAATTGTCATATAGTAAGCTCTAGGTGATTATAGATTTTCATTAATCTTGTGTATTGCAGGTTCTAATAGTTTCTGCAGGAACTTTACATCGAGGACTCGACTATATCCTTTTTTATTTACTATGATATTTTCTTACTTTAGCTTGCATATTCACGTAGTGTCATATCTAAGCTAAAGTGGGGGATAAATGTATCATCCTAAAATGGAAGCACTTCCATTTGGATAGGTTTAGCACCCTCTTTCGGTGCATTTATCATGATAAACTTGCATTTATGATGCATTTGCATGTTCTAGGTGAAATTAGGGTTAGGATCCTAAGGATTCTCCTTAATTTTCCCTCTCTTATGACTTCAATTCCTAGGTAGGATATAGAAATGGATCCTCCTAGCCTTCATCACGTCAATCACATGATCTTTTATCTATCACATACATTATATTCTCATCAGGCTTCATTTCTAATTTTCTGGGCATCTTCGGGGCCTTTAAACTGCATCCTGGCAAAAGTTAGGGTTTCTGGTCAAGGTCGACCTTGACCTTGACTAGGTCAGGGTCAACCTCGACCTTGACCTCATCCTGTTGAGATTTCAAATTTTCAATTCCCACTAATTCTACTTTCAGGAATTTTATTTTCCCACCTCTGGGTCGGCTGTTTCGAGCTCCGAAATGGTAAATCTTTTGATTATATTTAATTTAGGTCCATTTCTCTAAAGGTTAGGACCTAATTGGGATTTAATTCTCCAAGGTGGCCCTTCCAGAGGAGTGTGACCTAATTCACTATAAAAGGAGGCCTTCCTCTCTCATTTACACATCAAGTTTTGGCAAGACATCACAAGTTCAAGCAATCTCATCAAGCAAGCAAGCTCTCAAGGAGATCAAGCATTCAAGTCTTCAAGTCTTAAAGAGCATTCATATTTGGAGCAAGGGAGAATCCTTCCTCCTTGATCCACCATTATCAACATTTCAAGCATTCAAACATGGAGTAACAAAGACGGATTGTGAATTTGGTAGAAGTACTTTAGCCTTGGGGGCTTGGTATGATTTTCTATCTTATTCAAATCTATGTATTGTTGTTTCATATATATACATACATATTCATGCTAGGGTTTTGATCTAGAGGATTAGATCTTAGCATACACACACACACACATTCTATTTCAATTAGCTATTCATGGAGGTGGGAATCACCAAAATGGGGGTTTGACTAAGGCAAAACCCTATATAGCCACCCCAAAAACCCCATTTTTAGATATCTACAGGTGCAATTTTGGGAATCAAAGGACAGATCAAAGTACCCTTTTCACTAAACTTTTAGGATCTGTGAACAGAATCAGAATCAGACTTTAGAATAAAAATGTGGTCTTTGACCTTTTAAAAGGTCAAAGTCAACCTATGTGAATTTGGAGAAAAGATTTCTGGGTTTTGTCCACCTTGACATTTCCAGTCCAAAAGAAGTGATGGAATCTTCCAAAACTTCATACAGACTTCAGAAAACAAGTATTTCTAGATCAATTTCATAATGAGGTATGTACTTTGACCTAAATTATTTCCAAGCATTTTCAGATTCATTTGTACTATTACATACTTCCAAAGCCCCTTTTCCATTTTAAATGAATTAGGTGATGAATGTTAGGTGTATTACTATGCTTCCATTTTCACCTTATTCAACTGAAAACACCACCAAAAAGGTTGACATAGGTTTCTATCGAAAGTCAAACTTGACTTTCGATCGAAACTAGATGACTTTCGATCGAAAGTATCTTAGTAATGACTAAATTTTGCATTTTTGGGCAAAGTACTTTCGATAGAAAGTAATTTCAATCGAAAGTCAATACTTTTGATCGAAAGTGCCTAAAATGGGACATGGTTTCAAGTTTTCAAGAAATTCTTAGAATTTCATGGCTTCGGGCCTCAAGCGCACTGATCAAATGGATGAATAAGAAGATGTCCTTTTGCATACAACAAGTACTCGGAACTAGCTTTTTAACGATTGTATATTTGACTGTTTTTAAATTTATTGTGTATGGTTTTTTACGTTAAATGAATGTAGGATTTTTATCAAATATAAACCTCTGAGTTTGACGTTCAATGAAAAATAGTAAAACAAGGAATTTTTTTTTTGAAAAATAACAGTGCCCTCCATATTCGAGTCTACTTTCTATTAAAAAAATAATAATTGAAATTCAATAAATACACAATAAGTTATAAGCTATGTAGTCAAGGTAGGTCAAAATTTTGGTTTAGTCAACTTCAAACGTTAATAAAATATGAAATAATAGTGATAATGTCATCAAACCAATTGCATGCCCTCCGTATGGATGTTACAAAACTAAATTCAAAAGAATCGCATCCATATCTTTTTTACAAAAAAAGTTATGCTCTATGAAAACAGTGTTACTATTTAAAAATGACGTTTTCAGCACCATACAAGTTTTCGTGGGAGAAAGAAAAAAGTATTCAAATAAATTTTTAAAAACTGTACTTAGAATCTAGATAGAAAATCCTAAAAGACTCTAATTTACTTCATCCTCCGATTTCGAGCGGTTCAACGGCAATATGCATCCGAATCTAAAAGTTTTTCTCAAAATGTAGAGTTCAGTGTCCGTTCAAGCTAAAAAGTGTAACCCACTATTGTGGGTTCACCCAGGTTTATTTTTGTTGTTTCTCTTTCACCATTATGAAATCAATGGTATTTTCATACCCCGATAAAGAATTCATAGTATTGTCATAAGTATGGGAAAATTTGACTTTATCATTTCCTCTTTTGTTTCTTTTATTTGAATTAGATGTTTCACCTTTCTCATGATTCAAGAAAGAAGTCCTGCAAGTCGTATGATCTTTTTTATTTTGGGTACCATCCACTTTGATTGTACCATCATCTATCAAGTATTGAACCACATGTTTGAGTCTCATGCACTCATTTGTCTTATGCCCTTTGTTTCTATAATATTCACAATGTTGGGAATCATTCCACCATGATGATTTGAATTATGGTTCAGAGGGTCTTGACTCTGGTAAAGTGATTATTTTATTATAAATGATTGTTCTTAATGCATTCTCTAAAGGTTTCCCCAAGGGTGTGAACTTCCTTATTTGTGTTGTGTTAAAGAAGGGTCTTGGTTTATTAGTTCCTTCATTATTGAAAGAGTTATTGCTATTATTATTAAAAGGGATTTTGGATGTTTGATTAACATTGTTGGTTTGATTAGACCCACTTGATAAATTAAAGGGAGTAGCTTTAAGGTTTTTAGCTTCCACAACCCTATAATTCACAAGGTTCTTGTTGGTATTCTTTAGCCAAAACCTAGGCTTTTCATTGTTGTTATTACCACCCTTGTTGTTATTAAAATTATTATTAGTGATAGAAAATCCTTTGTTTTCTTTGAAGATCTTCATCTCTCATTTCCTTACTAATACTTCTTCAATTTTGATCCAATTTTCAATAATATTCTCAAAGGTAGGGGGCATTGAAGTTGCAATCGATAATTCATTTCCATATTTAAATTATTCATGAAATTTTTCATCTTTTCTTTTTCGGGTATACTTCTTGAGTATCGGGCAAAAATTGTTTTCCATCTTTGGAGAAAGCTTAGAAAAGGTTCACCATATTTTTTCTTAGTATCATAGATTCAACACTCCATATTGTTTCTTTGAAGGTTTTTATACCCGGGGGTAGTTTTGAAAACCACTCCATAGCTTTCCCTCCAAGGCTTCTTGGAAATAATCTCATTAGGTACGTTGTATCATGCATGAATTCAATGATTAGGGCACAAAATTCTCTAAATGGTCTTGTGGGTATGATTTACCCATGTATTATCATATCTTGGAAAGACCACATTTGGAGGAAATGGTACCATGATCAAGTTTTTATTGAAAAGAAAAGGACATATGGCTTCAATTGAAAATGGTTTAGGCTTTTTTCCCTTCTTCATGTTATCGATTTGGGCTTCAAATAATTTGATTTGTTTTTTCATAGCCCCTAATGGATTCTCTTCTTCCTCATCCTTCTTCAAGGTTGATGGGTCATAGTCAAGAGGAAGTTTACCTCCTAATCGAGCTAAGTTTAGAAAGCGTCTTTATTTATCCCTTTCTAAAATTTTATCCATAGATTTGAGAAACAAGGGATATTGGGATGCCTCATTCACCTTTTCTTCAGCTTCTTCTTCATTCCTTCAATTTCTATGGTGATTTTCATCTTGATTCGCATGGTTTTGATCTTGGTCATGGTCATGATAATCATTGTTTCCAGCCATAGGATTAATTATTTCTTCAAATAGATTAGGAATTATATCATCTTTTTCTTGTTCTTCATCAAATGGAGATTGGAAAGTTATATCTTCATAGGGAATCTTTTGTCTAGTGCATGTTTTGTCTTCTCGAAAAGATATCTTTAAGCGATGGGATCTAGCGAAAACTGGCATTAATAAGAGTTTGATGGATTGAATTTATTCCCCTTTGATGATCACTCTTTTGAATAGGAAAATTTTTAAATTGTTTATCAGATTTGAATGGATGTTTCCTTCTTGTAACATGTAACATCAACCGCACCAAGCTCAAAAACAATTGCTTTGCTCCTAACCTCTAAACACAAAATTGTATGTTTTGAGAACGTTTACACAGGTCTTTCACAATAATCCACTTCATGCAATTTACCTAAGATTGAATTTGGAATTTAACATGGCTCTAAAGGTAGGAATTTTTAGATTAATTTGGAATTTTAGTTTGGGTTCCTATACAAAAATATCAAATGAATCATACAAGGAACATGTAGTTGCACATGTGCAATTAAGGCCTATAGCCCTACAAGTCCAAGCATTTGATATTTTTGCTCTCTAAGTTTTTCAATTTAACTGGGGTCTTTATTTATAGTGGGTGGAATAGGTTGGCTTCACTCGGTCCCCACTTTGGATCATCCCTCTCACCAGCCTTGTTAAGGCATGTTCTCGGGAGGCAGGCCCACTAAAGCTCTAACATGTGCAATGAAATTAATAAATAAAATGATCAAGTAGATCTAGGAGTTTGATTCACCAAAAAGGTGAAGATCATGGGTGAATGTTGGAAGTTGGGTACCAATTCCATGGAAGTCCGCTTCCAAAAAAAATTGCAATTAGAAATGGGCAACCGATCTTTACCAATTAGGCACCCGTTTAGGTTCGGGAGTTCAATCCATATTCAAAAATCGGGTTCCTGTTTCGGATCGGGCACCCAAAGAGAAATGAGTGCCCGATTTTATAAATCAGGCACCCATTTCGCAAGTCTATTTATTTTTTATTTTTAACTGTTTTCGTTGACATTTTCATTGTTTCGAGAACGGGATCACATTTTGCAGAGCTCGGGTGCCCATTTCAACTTCTCCTATCGACCCCCTCTACCATTTTTTTGTGTTCTAGGTACGTACTATTGTTTTTTATTATTATTTTGATTTTTCTCATAAAAATTTGTAGTTTCAAATTTTTTTAATTTAAAAATGCAATTTAATGTTGTTTTCAAAATTATTGTAATTAGTTCTTTTTAATTTTAATTTACTTTTTAATTATCGTACCAAAGTAGAAAACTGTTAAAACTTTTAATTTAACCCTAAGTAGTAAAACAAAAACGTAAACATAGACACAATTAAATTATGAAACCCTAAGTAGAAAACCAAAACATAAATTCAAGTGTAAATAAAATAAGAAACCATAGGTAGAAAAAATGTTTACCTAAACAAAACTATTTCTCTCTCCTCTCTCTCTCTCTCTCTCTCTCTCTCTCCCCTCTTTCTCTCTCTCCCCCTCTCTCTCTCCTTTTTATCTCTCCTCTCTCTCCTCTCTCTCTCTCTCTCCCCTCTTTCTCTCTCTCCCCCTCTCTCTCCTCTCTCTCTCTCTCTCTCTCTCTCTCTAAAAAAAATGTTAAAACATGTTCCTTGAATCAAAACCTTTCAAAACATAGAGTTTTAAAAACATCAAAAACCTTGGAATCTTTTTTCAACCAAGTAGGTGTACAATCTTAAAAGAAAACATTTGAACATTTGTCTTGATTGTCTTTGTAACCTATAAAATGTAAATAACTTATATGTTAATTTTTAAATTATGACATGTAATTAAATTTTTATTTAAGTGTATCTCTCTCTCTCTCCTCTTTTCTTTCTCTCTCCTCTCTCTCTCTAAAAAATGTTAAAACATGTTCCTTGAATCAAAACCTTTCGAAACATAGACTTTTAAAAACATCAAAAACCTTGGAATCTTTTTTCAACCAAGTAGGTGCACATTTGTCTTGATTGTCTTTGTAACCTGTAAAATGTAAATAACTTATATGTTAATTTTTTAATTATGACATGTAATTAAATTTTTATTTAAGGTCTCTCTCTCTGTAAGATAAAATGTTTAGATTATTTGTTTTACATTTTAATTATTTAAGCCATTCTTGTAAGGTAAAATATTATTTACAGCATGTTAATTATAAATTTTCATGTTTTATATGTACGCAGATTAAAAATATGGATGATTCTAATATTGATGAATTTATAGGTTAGCATGCACCACCACCACCACCACCTCCACCTCCACCTCCACCTACAGAGTTGAGAGATAATATTAGGAGAAAGGTAGAGGCAATAATAGAGATGTAAATATTATTAGGAATGATCCCTATCCATCTGCCTCGCTACTACGCTTTGCATATAGCATGCAAGGCATAGTAGATTTAGTACACACATTAGACTTTGAAATTGATAGTTTCTAGTCATGGAGGGAGAGTATGCGTGGATAATATGCTGATGACCTCTCTTATAAAGAGGTTAATAATTTAAAAATTACAATAACTTATATGGCACATTATTTTTTGAACCCTAAAACGGGTGAGGAGATACTTGGCAAGAAGCCATGTATTTCTATTAGATGGTGTAGACACCCTGGTATAGCAAAGCATTTTTGGGAGTGGTGGTGGATGGTATTTGACCATCTATGACACGCTAATCATGAGGTCCCACTTTATTTTTTGAAAAAATTATGGGTTGAATTTGAATTGGGTAGGAAACCCAATTATTTTGACATGAGAGCATTCCAGGGGGTTGGTTGGGGAATGCCACAAGAAAGGCCAGGGGCCAAATTGAGTGATAGAACTAGAAATCATGTGCGCAATGAGCCCCTTATTCCTCTTCCTTCTCCTGTAGTTCCTACACCTATCCATCATCAAGTAGTGCAGTCATCTCTTAGTTCATTGAGTGCCCTTATGGGTAATTTATTACACCACTTGACCCAGGCGAGGGTTGCCCCCAGCATAGCACATGTTTGCACTAGTTGTGGGGATATATGTAGGGGTCCCCAAACTGATCCTATTGCTGCCCATGTTGTCCATGGTGGATATGATGATGATGGTGGTGGCACACATGGTGGATATGCTAATGATGATGGTGGTGCACATGGTGATGTCAGAGATGGTGGCACACATGGTGATATCGAAGATGATATCACATCATATGTTGATTTTCTCAATGCAAATGATGATCATCCCGCACAGGTAAATTTAATTATAATTTATATATAGTGAAATATTAAATTTCATATTTATACAATTATGAACCATAACATATGGATTTTTTGGTGAACAGAGGAGGGTTGATCCTCCAATCATTCATTAGACATCATCATATGACATCGACACCTTGACATCTCGGTGCACCGTTCATGGTATGCACTTTGATCTTGATACATTTAAACTTTAAACAAAATAAACTTTAATTGATAATGTGTTTGACATATTTTTGTGATTTTGTAGGGTCTCTCATGTAACACTGAGATTGGCAGTCCTTCATTCTTTGGCCCACCAGTCACCAAGAGTCAACTGCATATACCTGTAGTATGTTTTTCATTTATTAATTTTAAGTGTTTATATCTTACTAATTTATGTTCAACTTTGATTCATACTTATTTTTTTGCAATTGTAGGCTTTTGTATTGTCTCATGTTGCATAATCACATTTACGTCCTGACTCATCGGTGACATTAGCTACGTGTCACACACAGGTAATGTACATGTGCTTTTATTCCATAAATTTATAGTCAAGTTATATATACTTTATAATTTATGTATATGTACTATAAGTTTGATTCATGCTTTATATATATGTTCAGGTCGACACCCACCATGAGTCTTAGCATGGCTATAGGATTAAGCCAAATCTATCCATCAACACTATCCTTTGAGGTCATGATTAAAAGTAATTTTTCAATGTCCATTGTGCATCTAGATCTTTTACATGTAATTATTAAAAATTTGTACTTTAAATGTTTTTACAGGACTTGGTTGCATCCACTTTTGATGTAGCTGAGGGAGGACCTTCATGTCCCACTGAGGGCATTACCGAGCATGGACGCATGGTAAAATATTAAATGTTCAAATTTATATTAATTATTTTTTAAGTGAATTTTTTAATGGTCTTTTGATGACAACTTTTAAAAATTTACAGGAGGATGAGGGCACTCAGGACCAAACACAGCATGTTGATGCATCGTAGTCCTCTTCACATGGAATGAGAGGAC
>BSBK01012441.1:75000-101872 GCA_027943335.1 Chamaecyparis obtusa | reverse complement strand
ACATACACATACACATATTTGAATATTTGTACACATGCTCATGTTTTTATACATATGTATATATGTGCATAAGTTTATTCATGATTATAGACTCTATTATAGCTCTACTAGTTGGGCATCTAGATATATCATAGTCCAAAGCCTTGTAAGATTATGGTTGGAATTCATCTATAAAAAAATTATATGGGTCCAACCATAATCTTACAAGGCTGATTTGAGGAATCCTCCCTTCTAGAGTCTTTACTGTTGCCTCTGCTTCTGAGTTATTATTGAAGAAGCCGGAGCCTCCTCCTTTTTGGGCCTAGGTTTGGAATAAAAGATTAATTCCTAAAATTAATATTTTCTTTTGGTTGGTTTGGGTAGAACAATATTCTTACCATTGACAACCTCTAGAAGCATGGTATGATTTTGACCAATAGATGATTTCTTTGCAATGAGGTAGAAGAATTGGTCTTCCATTTGGCTATTGACTACAGGTAGTCTTGGGAAGTCTGGAGTCTTACTTTATAGTGTTGGAAGATTAACTGGATTTTTACCTGATAACATAGAGAATTTTAGTACCCAATGGAGAAAAGAGGAGGTCCCGATGGATAACAAGTTTTGCAATCTTATAGTGCCTCATGTTATCTATATATTGTGGGAGAGAACGTAATGATAGAGTTTTTAGAAAATACTTCCCTCCCACTGATGGTGGTTGTTGGGAAAATTAAGAGAACCCCTCAAGGAGAACTATAGTTCATCGAATGGTTTTGAAGATAGATTTCATTACTGGAAATCATGTTGTTGGCTCCAAAATTAGGTCTGCTACCCAATGGGAGAATTCCATATGGGTCTCCCCCCCTGGGATGGATCAAAAAGAACTTCGATGGTGCTAGGAAGGGTAATTCGGGTCTTGCTGGTAATTTGGGTCTTGCAAGTAGTGGTGGGCTCATAAGAGATGACATGTAAAAATATCTTGCTGCCATGGCGCTTCCCATTGGGGTCCAAACCAATCATGTGGTGGAGGCTATGGCTCTTCTCCAAACCCTTAAAATTATTAAAAATGACATGCCTCCAAACATGTGGATCGAAGGTGATTCCATGAATATCTTAAATTGCATCACAAATATCACTAAGCCATCACGGTCTATTAAGGAGATTATTAAGGAGGCTCAGATTATCATTAATTCCTTTAAGCAAGTCATGATTTCCCACATCTTTTGGGAGGTGAATGGTACAACTGATGAGCTAGCCAACTTTGCTGTTAGGGTGAAGGACATTATGACCTGGCATGATGGAAACAATCTCACCATTGATTTGAAAGCCAAGTTGGCTTATGACAGGATTCACAACAAAAGAGAAGATTTGGAGTATCTCAAGAAAATTATGATGAAAAGGCACCAAATTGTTAAATGGGTTATTATGATTACAAAAAGCGTTGCTTTTCCTGAGATTATTGAGAGTAGACACAAGTTTATTAGTGTGTATTTTAAAGTTTCCATCATTGTCTACATTTTCTTGTTCTCTGCTACTACTATTGATATCTCTTTCTTTGAAAACATGGGTGGTGGGCTAAAACACATAGAGCTGAAGGATTTTAAGAAATGGAATAAAAAGATAGAGGTCTAAGAAAAACTCAGAAAGGGTGGCCTCACCATGTATATGGAATGTCTACATGGGTTTTAAAGACAAAGCTACAAAGGTGTTTGTCGAGTCTTGGAAAGATGGTGTCGTGACCATTGCTAGGTTGACTATGAACATTACTGAAGATCTTTTTTCTTATGCGTATGGGTTGAGCCTCAAGGGAATTAAATTTTACAGTGATAAGAAAATTTCTCAAAAGGCCATTCAACAATTCCCTAAATGAAAAGTTGACGCACAGAGTTTGGTGAAGGATTCCAACGGTTTCTATGATGTTAACACCTTCAAGGAAATTTGGGTGAAGGTCATGATCACTATCATGGAGTACATCACTCTGGATGGTAGGTATAAAAATGCCCACTCTTACCATTTTGTGTTGATTTGTCACTTCAGATGCAAGATTAGGGTTTCACTGCCATTTTTTCTCCTTCAGTCTCTCCGCCTTAGTATTATTGACCAATAGGAGGAAAGCGAAAAATATCATTCTACATGAGGGGCTTATTATCCTCATTATGGAACACATCAAGAAGAAGGCCATTTCTAGCCTCATTGTTTCCTTGCCTAAAGCCTCTAGCTTGGCTAAGAAATGTATTAGGGAGACGGTTTTGTAAAGTGGAGATTTCTATAGGTAAAAAAATTAAATTGGAAAAGGATGTTGGTATGGAGATGGATTCTATTAGAGAAAGTGCTAAGGATTATGCTACCTTGACTAATTCATCTGACGATGATAGTAAATCCTCTTTGTCATTGTCGAATAATGCCTCAAGGGATAATGAGAAAAAATGAAGAGGAGACTGATGAAACTATGGATGTTGAGACTAACCCTGTTTTCAATGATAACAATGAGGATGGCAATAAAGAGGAGGAATGTGGGTGGTTAGAAGGTCCCCCATTTTAGTTGATTATGACAGCTCAGAGGAACATGATTTTCCTATTTCCCCTAAGTTGGTGGTGGTTATGGAGCTCCATTCAGATAAGTGGGAGGATTCCCCTAATGGTGAGAAGGGGAATGTTCCCTCCTCTCAGAATATCCCTTTTGTCAAAAACTGTTGATCTACAAGAGTAGAATGTCCAACTGCTCAAAGAGGACATGGATGATAAAATTGACCCCCCTTTCAATGTGCTCCAAACTATGAAGGTGGCATCCATGTACTCCTTTCACTTGATGAAATGGATTTTCAGGAAATTAGAAGTCTTAACTTGAAATTTTGATCTATCTTAGTTAAGGTTGATTCCCTACAAGAGATTATGGAGACTGGATCAAGGGGGGTTGTATGACAATAAGGACAATGATAGGGAGAAGAAAATGTAGGATATGCAAGTTAAAGTTGATAATTTGGATAATGCAGTGAAGAAGCATATGCAGGATAACAATCTATTCATGGGCTCTACCATGGAGTGTTTTATGTCTATCAAAGTGGAGCTGGATGCTGGTTACCCTATCAAGAAACCTGAGGATGACAATGAGGATGCAGGTGATGAGGGGTCCTGGTAAATGCACCAGGTCTGCTAAAAGAAAAAAGATCTAGGACGGGATCCTTGAACTTTCTGATTTTGATGCGGCCATCAAGAAGATCTCAGAGGAAAAGAAGGAAGTGTATGTAACTTGCAAAGAGTTTTCCTAGGTTCTCTTGGGGTCCTAGTGCTGTTCTATTTCTTAGGTTTGTCTTGGTTGCTGGTGTTTTTTCTGGTTTTCTCATTTTTTAAATCTTTTTTGTTGGCTTTGGATTTGGTGGACTGGTTCCCAGTCCTGTTTCTTTTTAGTGCACTTAATGTTTCTATCTTTTGATCTTTTCTTGTACGGGGTTTCAAGTCCCCCCCAAAACTTATTTTTTTATTGCAATAAAAACTATAAGAATTT
The DNA here is from genome assembly GCA_027943335.1 of Chamaecyparis obtusa. Lineage (NCBI taxonomy): Eukaryota > Viridiplantae > Streptophyta > Pinopsida > Cupressales > Cupressaceae > Chamaecyparis > Chamaecyparis obtusa. The sequence goes on along the minus strand of BSBK01012441.1, from coordinate 98,391 downwards.
TTTCTCTCTTTGGGGAAAGACGAGAGGTTTTCTCCACTTTTCTCTTTCATACTGGTGCCTCTAGTGAGATGGGTTGTTTGAAAGGTTTAATATTAATAATTTTTTTGGCTATGACCTTTTATTGATAATTTAAATAAATAAATGAATAAATAATATAATGTATCTAATTGACACTCTTCATGAGAAAAAATTATCGATAAACTATGCTACTTGAGGATATGACCATAAATTTTTTAGAGTTGATCCTCTTATGTATAATGAATCATAAAATTTGAAACTTTGATTAGAAAGGGTATGAGGAATAGTCTAATAATTAAATTCCAAAATAATGTCTCCCATATTTAATAATTTTACTGCCATACAATGTCATTCAAAAAGGTCCTTACAATATTTTTAAATCATATTGCAATATATTATGGAAATATAATGTATCTAATTGATACTATTTATTATGAGAGAAATTTATTTGAAATGTAAGCAACTTGGGAAGCTAATGATGAAATATTTAAATTGATCCCTTTATTGATAAAAAAATCAAAAGAATTGAAACTCTCATAAGAAAAAAATTGTGTGATCTTGTATAATAGATTTCCATAATAATATAATGACAATTTATTATATTATAAGAATTTTTTTATTATTTGAAAGTACTTCTTTATTGAAAATATTTGTAACTATTCATTTGTCTCTCCATAGAAATGCTTAGTTAGTTTATTTGTTTTTAATAGACTTTGAGTATGACTTCCTCCTTGAAGAGAAATACCTAATTACGCCGAGAGACGTAACCACTACAGTGGCATCAAACCCCCTTATAGAGGTCATCTATAAAAAATGGTGTAATTTTAAAGAAACAGTTCGTATTCCAAAAGATAATGCTGGACTTGTGAGTTTCCACAATGGTCATTTAGCATATTGGAATACGAATGGCTATATAATGGACAACATGGCCCATTTCTATGACAATTACTAGCAATTACTATAATGGTAGCGTAGAATACATTTGTAACCGTGGTTACAATTAGCAGAGAATGAGTTTGTAATGGTGGTTACAATCTATGGAGAATACATTTGTAAGAGATGTCTGACTTTTTCCTAACACCCAATTAGTGCACATACAGTAATGTTAACAACTATGCAATAAAAGAAAAAATAATAAATTTTTAGAGTATTGCTCAAAAATATGAAGTGGCTAACAATTTTCTGTAAAGGTCTTCAAAGTTACTGTTAGATTGATTTGGCTTCAATCTACTAATATTATTATATAATAGCTATTCTACTTTCATTTTCTCTTCATCATTTTTGTGCATTTCTACTCTTCATCCAGCCAACATTTCTTCATCTAGCCTGCATTGGTAAGTACATTTACTTTTATTGAGGGAACTATTTGTGATTTTTAGTATTTCTATGGGTATCCCCCTTGGCTCTTCCTTGTATTTCTCCAAGTAGATTATTACTTTTTTGTAGTTCCTCGATATCATTATATAAGTTATGTGCCATTTTTATGGTTATTTTTGTATCATCTTAAAATGGAAGCACTTCCATGATAAGAGCATTTATCCCATCGAGTAAGTGGTTTGGGGTCATGTTAAGCGCCTTGATCACAACTTTGCATGTATCTAGCTTTTCCCCCCTGTTCTACTTTCCTTTGCACCTGATTTTCACTTCAATCTGCATTTCCTAGCATCCTGGGCTTGGATTCTGAGGTTTTTGACCATAAGGTCAAAGCAACCTCATGGGATCAAAGTTGACCTCTATCTTAACCTGGTTAGGATCAACCTCGATCCTGACCTAGTTAGGTTTGATCTCAATTTTTCCCCGCTTGTTCAAAATTCATTTTTCCTTAAATTTCAGGTGTCGGGTTTCGGGGATGTTTGTTTTCTTGCCTCCGGGTTAGCCATTTTGGGTTTTGGAATGGTAAATACTTAAAGTGCATTTAATCTAGGTATATTTTCTAAAGGTTAGGACCTAATTGGATTTAACTCTCCAAGGTGGCCCCTCTAGAGGATTGTGGCCTAGTTCGCTATAAAAGGAGGCCTTCCTCTCTCATTTTCACATCCATTATCAAGAGCAAGATATCCATCATTCATATCTTCTTTTTCCATCAAGAAATTGTTGAACTACAATTGATTTGGAATCTGATTGAAGAATCTATGATTACAAGTTCACTGAGGAGTTGCTGATTAGATATTTAATATGATTAAATCAGTATTATGTTGTCATTGATGTCAACTAGTTTGACATCACTTATCTTGAAAGTTACTATACCGAGACATATGAAGAAAGGTGAAAGAGATGAAGAATAGAGAAATCTACATGAGGAAAAATCTACATGACAGATGAGGTTAAGAAACACATTGAGTAACTTGTTGATGAGTCTATGACTTGATGATATTGACTTTATTATGTTGCATTCATCTACGATGAAGTATAGAGCTGAAAGACACAAAGCAATGTTGTCAATAAATGAAGCATTTCTAGTATACAACGATGGAGTGTAGTGTATACCGATTGCAATATTAAGTGAGTAGTGTTCACCGATGCATTTCTTTGTTAAACTAGCGGAACAGAATGAATTAAATGATTAGTTTAGCCGATAAGATTGATGAGTTGGCAAGAGTATAACATCGAGGTAATAGATAATGTTTGTTACACATATTGACAACTGATGAAATTCAGGAAAGATCTAAAGGATGAGAATCAAATGTGTTATTGACACAAGTATCGAGAAAGTTTGAAGTGGCAAAATCTGTCAATGTGGTTAAGCGGCAAAATCTGATGGTGGAGAAGAAAATGATTTACCCGTCTATATAAGAGAACAAAATTTTTTATGAATGATGCCAGAAGAAGTAGAAGCTATAGAAATATCATGTGAACAAGGTTTTCATGCATTTTGATCATAATAGTTAGTAAGAACTGAGCTACAGAACAATTATCGAGCTACAAAGAGCAATTACCGACGGATAGTAAGTTGATACAGTATTGAATTTGAAGTGGAATATTGATAAGAAGGATTTGTATGGACTAAATATTGATTTTTAATCTACAATTGAAGTTGTATTAAGGTAGGTCATTTACTATTACATATTTAACCATTGTATATAGTCAAAATCTCTTAACCGAGTGGACTCTAAAAGTCTTATGATGTATCATTCATAGAATGAACATTGTTATCCTGTCAACCCCATAGTGAATGCTGGTTGGATGATAACTTCTAGTCTAAAATCCTCTAACAAGGTCACACCTGATAGTGTGTTTGTAAACCTTTAACAAGATTGGGTCTTAATCGAACTCACTTCAGAAGAGTGAACAATTTTGGGTTGTCGGTCCTAGGTGGTTTTTCCCTTTACATGGTTTCTATGTTAAATCTCTTGTGTTATGTGTTGATTGTGATATTTGTTTGTTATCATTATTTACATGTTACATATTAGATTTGATCGGTAACTATTATGATATTTGACTGGCAATCGGTAAAAGCACAAACAGTGAAAGTATTTATTATTTACCGAGGAGTGGAAATTAGAGAAGTTGTTTTGAATTATACATTTTGTTTTGGGACACTAGATAATTGATTCACCCCCCTCTTAGTTATTCTAAAAATTGGTATTAGGGCACTGGTTTCTTGGAACAAAGTTTTAAGGACTTAAGCATAAAGGTCTGAAGATGTATAAGAGGGAAGTACCAAAACTGAACAAAGAGAACTTTGCAGTATGGCATAGTAGAATGAAGCTGCACATATCTGGAATTGGGAGCTCTGCACTAGATCTGATGGAGAATGGCTACATACAACCGCCCACTGGTCCCTTAACTCTTGATCAACTAAAGGACAAGCATGAACACAATGTTACTATGATGGAACTTGTTGCTGCCTGTACCAATGCTGAATTTGAAGATATCAAGACATGCATGACTGCCAAAGGAATGTGGGATAAAATAACACAAATATACAGTGGAGATCTAAATGTCAAAAGAGCCTGAGATGAAAGTCTGAGAGGAAGATTTGATGATATGAGAATGAAAGAAGGTGAGAACATTGTCCAATATTCAAATAGACTCAAAGAGTTGGTACATTCTATTAGAGCATTTGATGGATTAATTGATGATGAAACAATGATAAGAAAGATTCTCATAACTTTGCTACCAATTTATGGAATCAGGATTTCTGCAATTCATGAAACAAGAGCTACATCCAACCTTACTCTTGACACTCTGATTGGTAAAATTACAACCTTTGAATTAAACAACTTTGATAATAGTGTTGTTCCTTCTGTTGAATCCACTTTCATGTCTTCTTTGAAGATTAGAAAGTCTAGCAGGAATAGTAAGAATTGTGATAGAGATGACAATATCAATGATGAACTTGATGAGCTTGAAGCACTTATGGCCAAACGATTGCCCAAAGGAAAAGGAAGGTATAGAGGTAAGCTACCTTTGGCATGTTTTAATTGTAAAGAAGTTGGTCACATCGCTGCTAGATGTCCTCAAAAGAAAGATGATGATAGATCCAAAGACTGATCTAAAGGAAGCTATGGGAGAAGAGTCAACAGAGGCTACTAGCACAATAACAGAGACAACCAAGATGAAAAAGGAAAAAAGGTATGTTACATAGTCGAAGATATTGAAACTGAATCTGATTCTGATGATGATATAGAATTTGTATTTGTTGCTATGAAAGATGACTTAGAGGAAGAAGAGAAACATGAAGAGACAACACTGATCTCTAAAGTAAGCAAAAATGATACATGGATCATAGACAGTGGATGTACACATCATATGACCTGTGATGTAGAGAAGTTTGATCATCTTGTTGAATATAATGGATGATCTGTGAGAATGGGAAATGATGCACCTTGTATGGTAAGAGTTAAAGGCTCACTGATGATCAATGACAGATTACAATGTGAAAATGCATACTGGGTAGATGGACTGAACTATAATCTACTAAGTGTGGCTTAGCTGAACAATTCAGACCACTGACTGGCTTTTGAGAGAAAAAAGGTGAAGATCTATGATGATGGAGGAAGACTTGTCAGAACTGATGCACAATCCAGAGGTAATCTATTTTATCTTGATATGGATCAGTCTTGTTGTTTATTAATAAAGGATGAAGATGCTTGGTTGTGGCACATAAGGTTATGCCATGTGAAATTTGACAACATGATCAAGATTAGTAGAAATAAAAGAGTTAGAGGATTGCCTAACTTGACAAAACCTAATCATGCCATGTGCCATGGATGTCAGAAAGGTAAGATGACTAAGTCTAGTTTTAAAAGCAAAGACTATTCAACAAAGAAGATACTTGAGTTGGTTCATACCAATCTATGTGGTCCTATGAGAACTTAGAGCTATTCTGGTGATAGATATTTTATTCTTTTTGTTGATGACTATACTAGACTGATGACTGTTATGTTCTTGAAAGAGAAATCTGAAGCTTTCAAAATGTTTAAGTGGTATAAAGCTAAGGTAGAGAAAGAAATCGGAAAGGAAATAAAATGCTTAAGATCTGATAGAGGAGGTGAATTTATCTCTGATGAATTTACTAATTTTTGTAATGAGCATGGAATCAAAAGATAGGTATCTACACTAAGGACACCTCAGCAAAATGGCATTGCTGAAAGAATAAATAGGTCTATAATTGACTATGCAAGAACATTGATGATACAGAAGAATGTTGCTCAGACATATTGGAGGGAAGTTGTCAGTATAGCTGTGTATGTTCTTAACCAAGTACAATTGAAGAAGGACTCCAACCAAACACCTTATGAACTATGGTTTGGACACAAACCTACTGTAAGTTATTTCAGAATTTTTGGAAGTAAATGCTTTATTTTGAAAGATGAAAGAAATGGAAAATTTGATTCTAAAGGAGATGAAGGAATATTTCTGGGATATTCCACTACAAGTAAAGCATATAAATGTTTGAATAAGATTACAAATAAGATAGTTGAAAGTACTAATGTTCATGTTGATGAGTTTGATGATAAGTACACGGAGCAAAGTACAAAGGAACTAGAAGACTACAGTAGATTCACTTACATTGAACATCCAGAGTATCTACCGACACTGCAGACTGTAACAACCGGTCAACAGGGAAACAATGCAGGACAACAGGAAACACAAACCGAGGAACAAGATGGAGCTACCGAGCAAGGAAATGACCCTGAGTAGGATGAGCAAGAAAGGAGAAATCAAGTTTTGGCTAGTTTTGTCAAAAGACATCATCTCGAGACACAAATCATTGGAGACAAACATGCTGGAATACAAAATAGAAGAAAAACAAGACAAGGTACATGTTTAATTTGTGAATTTGAACCTAAAACTATGAAAGTTGCATTAGAGAATGAAGAATGGGTTAATGCAATGAAGGAAGAAATAGAGAAAATAGAGAAGAACAAAACCTGGTCCTTAGTACCCTGACCAAAAGATAAGAATGTTATTGGTACTAAGTGGATATACAAGAATAAATTGAATGAAAATGGTGAAGTCACAAGAAATAAAGCTAGATTTGTATGCTAGGGATATGCACAGGAAGAAGACATTTACTATGGTGAAACATTTGCACCTATTACTAGATTAGGAGTTAGAATGCTACTTGCATATGCTGCACACAAGAAATTCAAAGTCTATCAAATGGATGTGAAGTTGGCATTTTTTAATGGTATACTTGAAGACGAGGTCTACATCGAACAACCTGAAGGATTTGTTGATCCTGACAATAAAGACATGGTATGTAGATTACATAAAGCTTTATATGGATTGAAGCAAGTAGTAAGAGCATAGTATGAAAGACTGCATACTTACTTGTTAAGTATTGGATTTGTTAGAACAATTGAAAACATCAATCTGTACGTGAAAGGTGATACCAATGATACTATTATCATTTCTAAAATATTTGTTGATGACATTATTTTTGGAGGCTTAGATCTTGTCTCCAAGGCATTTTCTGATGAAATGCAAAAGGAATTTGAAATCTCTATGTTCGGAGAGATTAAGTTCTTTCTTGGACTACAAGTGATTCAACAGAATGATGGAATATTTATCACACAATCTAAATACATAAAGGAAGTATTGAAGACATTTGGCATGGACGATGCTAAGCCTATGGGAACACCGATGCCTACTAGATGCAAATTGACAAAGGAGGATGAAACTACAGAGGTAAACCAAACACTTTACTGATCCATGATTGGTAAATTAATGTATGTAGTTCACATTAGACCAGATATAGCACATGTTGTGGGTATTGTTGCAAGATTTTTTGCTAATCCTAGAGAATCACAGATGATAGCTAGAAAAAGAATCTTAAGATACCTGAAGAAAATAGAGAATTATGGATTATGGTATCCTAAGGAAGGGAAGTTTGAACTAAAAGTTTACACCGATGCTGATTGGGCTGGAAATGTGGATGATAGAAAAAGAACCACCGGAGGAGCATTTTTCTTTGGTGAAGACTTGTAACCTGGACAAGTAAAAAGTAGGCTTGTATTTCTCAGTCTACAGCTAAAGCAGAGTATGTTGCTACTGCTACTAACTCTTCAAACATTGCATATATCAAACAAGTGTTGGAAGGAATGAATGAGGTAATCACTGACCTGGTGATTATATATTGTGACAACACTAGTGCTATTAATATTTCAAAGAATCCTGTGATGCACTCTAAGACAAAGCATATATCTATTAAGTATCATTACTTAAGAGAACAAGTGCAAGAGAAGCAAGCGAAGTTAGAATTTGTCACATCTAAAGAACAACTTGTCGATATTTTTACAAAGCCTCTACCAAAGGACACATTTAAATACTTAAGGACTAGACTTGGGGTCCTACCCCTGTCTATCAGTCACTAATGTGATCTAGTTGTTGCATCAGCCTATTTATATCAGAAGATCATTCATGTTGATGCAGCATAGTTCACACTTTGAATCATGTTCAAGGTTGTGATTAAGTTTGAGAACTTGAATCAATTGGAATATTAGTATATAGAGATACAGAGGAAGACATAATTGTTTGTTTATTTGTTTCTTTGGCATTGCTATCAAAGGGAGAGATAAACAATATGAAAAGGAAAAAGCTATGAAAAGGAATAAGCTATGAAAACGAGCAAGCACCGACAAGAACTATCTAAGGGAGAGACAATTTGAATGAGACAGAGTATTGAAGATCAGTTATAGAGAATAGAAGAAGGAACAAGAGAACTGAAAAGAACACAACTATAGAATGGTAAAGCTATATTATCTAATGCTATAAGTTGAAGCATTTTGTTCACAAGTTATAGAATATATGTTTGGTATGTGTATGGTATATTTCATATTACTTGAGTTGCCATCAATGCCAAACAGAGAGATTGTTGAACTATAATTGATTTGGAATCTGATTGAAGAATCTATGATTACAATTTCACTGAGGAGTTACTGATTAGATATATAATATGATTAAATCAATATTATGTTGTCATTGATGTCAACTAGTTTGACAACACTTATCTTGTAAGTTACTATACCGAGACATCTGAAGAAAGGTGAAAGAGATGAAGAACAAAGAAATCTACATGAGGAAAGATGTACATGACAGATGAGGTTAAGGAACACATTGAGTAACTTGTTGATGAGTCTATGATTTGATGATATTGACTTTATTATGTTGTATTCATCTATGATGAAGTATAGAGCCAAAAGACACAAAGCAGTGTTGTTGGTAAATGAAGCATTTCTAGTATACACCGATGGAGTGTAGTGTATACCAATTGTAGTATTAATTGAGCAGTGTTCACCGATGCATTTCTTTGTTAACCGAGTGAAACAGAATGAATTAAATGATTAGTTTAGCTGATAAGATTGATGAGCTAGCAAGAGTATAACATCGAGGTAACGGATAATGTTTGTTACACAAATCGTTGGCTGACAAAATTTAGGAAAGATCTAAAGGATGAGAATCAAATGTGTTATTGACACAAGTACTAAGGAAGTTTGAAGTGGAAAAATCTATGAATGTGGTTAAGTGGCAAAATCTGATGGTGGAGAAGAAAATAATTTACCTGTTTATATAAGAGAACAAAATTTGTTTATGAATGATGTCCGAAGAAGTAGAAGCTACAAGACCGTGAACAAGGTTTTCATGCATTTTGATCATATTGGTTAGTAAGAACCGAGCTATAGAACAATTACCGAGCTACAAAGAGCAATTACCGATGGATAGTAAGTTGATACAGTATTGAATCTAAAGTGGAATATTGATTAGAAGGATTTGTATGGACTCAATATTAATCTTTAATCTGCAATTGAATTTGTATTAAGGTAGGTCATTTACTGTTACATATTTAACCATTGTATACAGTCAAAATCTCTTAACCGAGTGGACTCTGAAAGTCTTATGATGTATCATTCATAGAATGAACATTGTTATCCTATTAACCCCATAGTGAATGCTGGTTGGACGATAAATTCTAGTCTAAAATCCTCTAACAAGGTCACACCTAACAATGTGTTTTTAAACCTTTAACAGGGTTGGGTCTTAACCGACCTCACTTCAGAAGAGTGAACAATTTTTGGGTTGTCGGTCCCAAGTGGTTTTTCCCTTTACAGGGTTTCCACGTTAAATCTCTTGTGTTATGTGTTGATTTTGATATTTTTTTTTATCAGTATTTACATGTTACATGTTCGATTTGATTGGTAACTATTATGATATTTGACTAGTAATCGATAAGAGCACAGACAGTGAAAGTATTTATTATTTACCAAGGAGCAGAAATTAGAGAAGTTATTTTGAATTATACATTTTGTTTTGGGACACTGGATAACTGATTCACCCCCCTCTTAGTTATTCTAAGAGAAATTTCATGAGCAAGTGCAAGCAAGTGAATTCAAGCATTCAAGTGTTCAAGCATCCATCCCTCAAGGAGATCCATTGTTAGCTATTGAAGGATTCAATCTCTTTGGACCTCCGTTGAAGATCCATCCTTCTACATTCATCCAAGCCTCTTCATATGCAAAGATCAATTCAAGATTGGTGTTGAAGATCAAATTCCATTGATTGGAGACATCCTACATTCATTCTACATCCATTAAAGCATTCTTACTTGTGGATTTGAGGATTCAAATCGTCTACAAGGACTTCAACATAACCAAGGTGAATTGTTTCAATTAATTTGTTTATGCACACTACATTTCAATTCAATTTCAAGGTTAATTCCTAAATTGGGGTTTGACCAAGGAAAGCTCCCCATACAAACAAAACCCCCATTTTCTTCTAGGTACAGGTGCAAAATTTCAGATCTGAGAGTGGATTTGGATACCCTTTTCGGTGAAATTTTGAGATCTATGAACAAGGTTAGAATCAACCTTCAAATAAAGAATCTAGCATTTGACCTTTTATGAGGGTCGAAGACTACCTATCGTTGAAAAGATAAAATATTTCTGGGTTTTCTTCATCTCGTCATTTCCAGTCTGAAAAAGGCTGTAGAATTGCCCAAAAGTACACAGAGGCATAAAAAAATTGGCATTTTCTAGATTTTCCCTAATTTGAGGTTAGTACTTATATTTCAATTATTTTAGATTTTAAATACAATTCTCCATAGGGAAATATAGGGTTTTTCTCTCTCTTTCATATTCTCCATAGATTGATTCGATTGTGCATTAGCCTTTTGGTTGATTAAACTGGATCTCTCCCTTGGGAATTTGGATTTAGGAGTAGATGTCATATTTCCCCCATACACATACATCATATACATTTTACACACACTCAATAGAGGTGATTCCATTTTACCTCTATTCATTTTGGTGAGCCTGACATACTTACTCTCTTTTCTTTTGTGGAATTGGATGCCCTATTGTGTTTTCCTTTTCTCTTGTAAGTATTAAATTTCTCTTTCATGATAAATCTTGCATGCTAATTATATTTCAAAAATACAAAAATATTCATGCTTTATGTGTTCTTAGTTTAGTTCATTTGGATTGCATTGGTTTATGAGCTTTACTACTACCAGTCCTACTTATAACATTCCAGTTAGAAGAAGTTGTACACTCATGGGTGCCTTTAATCCTAATTCTTCCTCTCCTTTCCTTAGGGTCCTGGGTGATAATTTGATTCTTCATGATTCCAATCCTACTATGGAGCAAAACTCTTCTCACTCATCTCATGATGAGGATGATGCTTTAAGAGTTCCTCCTGAATAAGTTCAAAAAATTTCAAATGAACTTGATAAAATGGGTAATTGGCTTATTCAAGAGAACCATAATCAAGATTATATTCAAGCTATAGAGGCTCTTAAGAAAGTTCTCCATGATAGTGATCAAGGTGTTAACCTCTTGCATGGTATTACTCACCTTGTGCATTCAAATGTTAAACCTTTAGCTCAAGAAGCTCAAGATTTAGGGTTGATTCCTCCCATCACTAGTGTTGAACCTCCTTATAATCCTTTACCTAGTATTCCTACCTATACTCCTTCTTTGGTGACTGTGATGGTTCCCTCTATTCCTATGAGTGTTCCTCATGTGTCCCTTCCTACATCACAACCTTCATATCATAATGTTCCTTTTATTTATTCCAATCCACTTCCAACTGTAGTTCCTAGTGTTCCTTTAGTTGTGTCTTCTATTCCTACAACTTCTTACACTTTACCTAGTGTGTCCAATGTTTCTTCTCCTACTATTTCCTCTAATGATTCAACAATCATCAATTTAGCTCAAACTATATCATCCTTACAACAAAAACTTTCTTCCTTAACTCAAAACAAGTTTAGTATCCCTACACGTGACATGGAAAGTCCTTTGTCCTTGGATATTATTCGTACTCATGTTCCTCAGCAAGTCAATATGCCTCATCTTGAGAATTATAATGGAAAAGGAGATCTTGTTCATCATGTTAAAACATTCCAAATCCTTTGTAGTGATTATGCTGATGACCATAGGATTTTATCTAAATTGTTTGCTAGAACCTTCCGTGACAAGGCCTTACAATGGTATTGTTCCTTGCCTCCTTATTCTATTGATTCCTTTCCCAAACTTGCTAATGTCTTTATTCAATAATTTCAAAACAACATTGGCCCGCAAGTGTCGTTGACTAATTTGATGCATTGTAAACAAAGTGCTAAAGAAAAATTAACTGAATTTATTGGTAGATTTAAGCATTTGCATGCTCAAATTTCCTATCCTATTCTTGATATTGATATTCAATGTATGTTTATGTCAAATTTGAAAAAGGATATTAGACATAAGATTCTTCTTACTAAATTTACCTCTTTTCAACAACTTTGTGCAGCACTTCATCATTATCAATTACAAGTGAGTCAATTTGAGAGAAACAATCCAATGGCTCCTATTCTAGTTGATAAGAGTGATGCTGCTCCTAATCCAAACAAATTTCAAAAATTCAACAACTATGTCAAGATAAACAAATAAATGAATGCAGTTACTGATCAAGTTGTTGTTGCATCTCACAATGCCACTTCTATATCCACTACTTTTTGATTAAATCATACATTTACTCCTCTTTCCAAACCTTTACATGCTATTATGAATAGGTTGTTAGCTGCTAATATGATTACTTTACCTCCTATTCGACCTCTTCTACCTGCTACGATTGCATCTAAATCTTTTTATCTAAATACCTTTTGTCAATATCATCATTAGAATGGTCATGATACTGAGAAGTGTTATTCTTTAAAACATAAGGTTCAAGACTTAATTGACTCTAATGCCTTATCTATCAATAATCTTGATGGTAGTGGGAATAAATCTGTCTCTCCTACTAATCAAAATCTTCAAATCTATATGAATTCTTTACCTACGCATGATACTAATACCATTGCTCAACCATCTACTATGGAAATTGTGTACGATTCTAAGATGGATGATCTCAATCATGTTGTTAATCAAGTGGAGCATGTGGGTTAATCTATATCTCCACCTCAACCAAAACCTCAACCTCAAATTCAACCTCAAGTTCAATCTCAACCTCGACCAAAACCTAAACCTAAAATGAAACCTCAACCTAAACCTCGACAACAACCTAAGAATAGAAGACCTTAGGAACTTTTGATTGCCTTTGATGACTCTGAGACTAGTAAAGCTCCTGATGGTCCCCTTTACATTTCTGCTAGGATTTCTCAGATACCTACTCGTGGTTGTCTTATTGATACTACACCCTTAGTCAATGTTATTACTAAAGAAAATCATTTTATGAAAATCTTACAATGTGATTCTTATGATACATCCGATGTGTGGATTCAAACTTGCAATGGTTTTCTTTATCCATCATTTGGTTCTATTACTTTACTGGTTGAACTTTGTCGAAAAATTGTGAACACTACCTTTGTCGTTGTTCCTACTTCTGATCAATTTCAAGTTAAGCTAGGTTTTCCTTGGTTGAATGCCATGTATTCTCTTGCTTCACCTATCCATAAGTGTCTTAAATTCATTCATGATGGGGAAATAAAGATGATTAATCATAGTTTATATCAACCTTCTAGGCCTAGAGATTGTGTTGCTCTTGATTTCTTTTGGCCTTCATTACCTAATTCATGTCCTCCTCGACCTAATAATATTTTTCATTCATATCAAGCTTATAAACATCCTAATATTCTTGAATTAAGTATTCCACCTATGGATCTTAATTGTGTTCTTTTGCCTACACCTTCTATACCTCCTTTAACTATGGCTTCTAGTTCTATTAATCAAGTTCCTTCTATCACTCTTCCTAAACAAACTATCAAAGATCCCGTGATTGTTCCTCCTATTGTTGATAATCCTATTGATCTTCCTAAAGAACCTATGAAAGATCATGTGATTATTCCTGCTTGTTCTCAACCTATTTCAAATAAATCAAAACGTAATCGAGCTGCTAATGAATGTCGTAAAAAGCATTGTGCTCATGCTAAAGCTCGTAATTCTATCCTTCAAAAATCTCTTCCTTCTTCAGATAAACCTATGCATGATGTGTTAGAAGAAGTTGTTACTAATAATGATGTTAATATGCATGATTATGATGATTCTATTCATATCTTAGATCCTATTTTGATTAATTTGGATGAAGAAGATACTCTTGATGATACTGATGATGTTAATGATGAATATGAGACTATTGACATTGACATTGATTTACCTAATATGATTTCATCACAATTAACTCTTACACCTAGTGTCGAATAGTGTGATTCTCAAGAGGATCCTTGTTTGGAACTAGCTATCATTCCTACTGTGTTGGATATAGTCCCTCTTGCGAGTTACCCACCTACCCTAAATGATATACAATGAGATGGAGAGAGTAGGTGGCACGCTTGATCGGCTTGTCCTTGTGGTAGCTTTGTTGTGTGTTTTCCTACTGTACTTTGTTTCTCCCATAATGTGTTTGCTAAATGTTGTTAGATTCTTTTATATGATCCTTGTTACTCAGTTGGTACAATGTGATAAAGGAATCAAAATTGTTGTTCAAATTCTTCTATATGTATCTCTATTCTTCTATGTGTTGTTCAATGTTATGTCATAATTATGGTATTGTTCATAAATGTTTCCTTGTGTAATCTACTTGGATTCGAGATATGGTAGCACTAATTATTTTTGGTCTCCATGTCATGATCTGAAAAGATTCTCCTTCGTATATCTTATTTGATCTTTCCTCCTTTGTGATCGTAGTTCTACTTTCTTTGGGGAATGATGTCAATTCATTTGCAATAATACCACACACAGATATATATATATATATATATATATATATATATATATATATATATATATATATATATATATATATATATATATATATATATATATATATATTATCTTATGATCATACTAACCCCATGGTAGGTAGATCCCTTTAGTGTTCTCTATATGTTTCTATGATATTTCCCTTGATTTGTCTTCGTCTCAGGGCATCTTGATGTGGAAATGTAATTGATAGAGTTGTTTATGTTTCTGTTAAAGCCATTGCTCCTGTTAAAGTGTCAGAAATGACTTTAACATGGGGGCATATGCTTTGCTCACTTATTCCACACACACACTTTTTCGATACGCATATTATTTTTTTCAAGATACTTTTCTCCCTTTTTGGATTATTAACTAATCCTTAAAGCATGGATTTATATTTTAGGATCTTTTGATCCCTTATGATTGGAGGTGTCCTTAAGACTGAATCTCTTTTGTTTTTGGTTTTATTCTTATGGAATAGAATATTCCTAAGGGTAAATCCTTGATGGGTTGACTAGTGAGTAGCCACATTCACTAGGCAGTTCAATTCCATCTTTCCAGTTGTGCCATTTTCTTGTGTGGTTCACAATGGGACATAGGTTCTCATTGGGCAAGGTAATCACACCCTTTCTTTCTCTCTCTAGATATGTCTCTTATTGTGATCTAGGATTCGATGAAGACTTGAGTCCCTGGGGGCTTAAAGTTTCTCTTCATCCCTTGGATTATGATAAGATTATCTTTTCATTATGATCTCCTTTACCAAGAGTTTGCATCGAGTCCATACTCTTGCTAAAGTGGGGGCTTAATGTATCATCTTAAAATGGAAGCACTTCCATGATAAGATCATTTAGCCCTATGAGTAAGTGGTCTGGGGTCATGTTAAGCACCTTGATTAGGTCTTTTCATGTATCTGGCTTTTCCCCCCTATTCTACTTTCCTCTGCACCTGATTTTCACATCAATCAGCATTTCCTAGCATCTTGGGCCTGGATTATGAGGTTTTGACCATAAGGTCAAAGTTGACCTTATGGGGTCAAAGTCAAACTCTATCTTGACCTAGTCATGATTGACCTCGATCCTGACCTAGTTAGGTTCAAGCTCAATTTTCCCCCCTATTCAAAATTCAATTTTCCTTGAATTTCAGGTGTCGGGTTTCGAGGATGTTTGTTTTCCCACCTCTGAGTCAACCATTTCGGGTTTCAGAATGGTAAATCCTTAAAGTGCATTTAATCTTGGTATATTTTCTAAAGGTTAGGACCTAATTGGATTTAATTCTGCAAGGTGGCCCCTCTAGAGGATTGTGCTCTAGTTCTCTATAAAAGGAGGCCTTCCTCTCTAATTTTCACATCAATTATCAAGAGCAAGATATCCATCATTCATATCTTCTTTTGCCATTAAGAAATTTCATGAGCAAGTGCAAGCAAGTGAATTCAAGCATTTAAGCCAGCCTTCAAGAATTCAATTGTTCAAGCATCCATCCCTCAAGAAGATCCATTGTTATCCATTGAAGGATTCAATCTCTTTGGAGCCCCCTTGAAGATCCATCCTTCTGCATTCATCCAAGCCTCTTCATATCCAAAGATCAATTCAAGATTGGTGTTGAAGATCAAATGCCATTGATTGGAGACATCCTACATTCATTCTACATCCATTGAAGCATTCCTACTTGTGGATTTGAGGATTCGAATCCTCTACAAGGACTTCAACATAAGCAAGGTGAATTGTTTCAATTACTTTGTTTATGCACATGACATTTCAATTCAATTTCAAGGTTAATTCCTAAATTGGGGTTTGACCAGGGAAAACCCCCCATACAAACAAAACCCCCATTTTCTTGTAGGTACAAGTGCGGAATTTTAGATCTGAGAGTGGATTTGGATACCCTTTTCGATGAACTTTCAAGATCTGCGAACAAGGTTAGAATCAACCTTCAAATAAAGAATCTAGCCTTTGAATTTTTATGAGGGTCGAAGACTACCTGCCATCGGAAAGACAAAATATTTATGGGTTTTTTTCATCTCGACATTTCTAGTTTGAAACAAGTTGCAGAATTGCCCGAAAGTACACACAGACATCAGAAATTGGCATTTTCTAGATTTTCCCTAATTTGAGGTTAGTACTTGTATTTTAATTATTTCAAATTTTAAACACAATTCTCCATAGGGAAATATAGGGTTTTTCTCTCTCTTTCATATTCTACATAGATTGATTTGATTGTGCATTAGCCTTTTGGTTGATCAAATTGGATCTCTCCCTTGGGAATTTGGATTTAGGAGTAGATCTCATATTTCCCCCATATACATACATCATATACATTTTACACACACTCAATAGAGGTGATTCCATTTTACTTCTATTCAATTTCTTTAACACAATCATCTAAGATAAGTGGATGCCGCCCATTCCAAATAAAATGGGGAGAATAAAGAAGTGGTGATGATGCCATGATTGCTTATTATAATTTATCTGTCTGCACCTATGAGCATGCCAAACTAGACCAAAATACTTGGGATTCACCATCGCCACACCATGGACAAAAACATCTTGACAGTAGACAACGATGTGAGGTTGCCTCTGCATGAGTATCTTGATAGAGAGCACACCAAAAGCTAGAGAGTCGTAGTAACCAGTGTTTCTAGATACCGTACTGAAGTAAATAAAATGTAGATGTATTGTATACTTGTTTCACTCTTCTCCCTTCAGATTCTTCAACTGATTTAAGTAAGGACTTTTTGAATATGTCTTTATAATAGAAAGTTGTCATTTTTAAACATTATTCTATTCAATAATTAAAGATGATTTTTTTCAATTAA
This sequence comes from Chamaecyparis obtusa, assembly GCA_027943335.1. Classification (NCBI taxonomy): domain Eukaryota; kingdom Viridiplantae; phylum Streptophyta; class Pinopsida; order Cupressales; family Cupressaceae; genus Chamaecyparis; species Chamaecyparis obtusa. The sequence continues at coordinate 80,904 of BSBK01012441.1, read as the reverse complement.
TAGAAGCAGAATATCTATTTACTTTTTTAGGTTGATCAGATAGAATTTTTGTTATTTTTTATTAAATAAATGCAAATGATAAATGGTACAAATATAAGGGGGCAGCAAATCACTGCCAATAATTGAAACTTAAGGCTGTTAAAAAAATAGAAAAATTATCACACCCACATATATGCAATAGATAATTAATATATTTTTTCTTTCAAATATGTTAGTAGTTTTAAATTTCTCTAATGTGTGTTGATTTTTTTAAATAGGAAACAACGGAACATTAGAATCTAAGAAATGAAATTAGAGATGTCAACAAAAATTTTCAACAAACTTTTTTTACTGTCTTTTTAGAAGAAAAATAAAGAAACTTTGATTTCTTAAAGATTTAAAATTGTAATATCTATATCAAACTAGAAAGTGTAATTATTTTAAATTAATTTTAGAATGAAATATTTAAACAAAGTCAATAAAAATTTCTTTAGAAAAAGCGTTCTTAACAAAAAGTTTTTTTTTTTTATCAAATTTAGAGTAGAAAGATATCTTCACAATAAACAACAAAAAGTTTAGAAAAAAACATAATAAAGAAAGAAACTTCCATATAAAAACATGTCTGTTTTCATAATCAATTGAAAATATGATAAGATTTCAATTTTCAAGTTTTAAGCTTTATATCTATAAATAAGTTTTTTTCTACGGTTTAAAATATTTTTAAATAATTTATTTTTGCAATTAGAAGAATTTATTGGTGGATAGTCAGTTAAATAGGAAATATATAAATACAATTGGTAATATGTTAATCATCAACAATAATAATTGCATATGAAATTTGTTAGTTCTTTTTTTAATCTTCAACTAGGTTTAATTATGAGTTGCCATGCCCATTCAAAAAAATTAACTCAAAGATTTTCAATTTGCCCATTTTATTTTCACCATGAGTTTGCTTGGTACCATTATGTGTGTGTGGGAAAATGTGACTAAGATAACTACACACTTCAATGAATCATTGCTTTATCTAATTAAGTAAATGAAAGAAAATACAACTACTTTTAGAAAAGATCAAATTGACTCATTGCCTCCTAATAGACCCGTGTTTAGGTTGCTCTCAAATCATTGCAAACCACTGACATAGACCAAATGTAAATGAAGGATTTTAATATACATGTTTGCATGAAATGCAGATTCATCCAATCATTAATTAGAGTTCATCCAATTAATACCAAAACCAAATGTTCCTATGTGATTGTGATGCAATGATAGTAAAGAAATTAAACTATGATGTTATTAACAAAGATCAAGATACCATTAATCCATATTAAGCATGAAAATGAAGTGTTCCTATTAGATGAATGCAATGCTAAATCAAATTAACTCTTAAATGCAAAATAACTTGAAATCTTAAAAACAAAATTGCAGTATTACTTTAGCCAAAAATTTAGATCCTTTGTGAAGGAAATAAGGTCTGCTTATATAGAAATCATTTAGAAATGAACATATGAGATTGATTGAAGATGAATGGTGGAGATTGTTTTGATGATTCAGTCTCAATAGAAGGTTTCCAAATTATTGGTGAGTCCACTGAACTATTTGTGGAAACTCCCAACAAGACTAGTGAGTCAACTAAACTGAGCTTCCCAGTTAACTGATTTGTTTCCAAAGTGAAATTAAGTTAACTAAAAGATTTCCAAAAGTGATATACAGTTCAAGACATTAACGTATTTTTAGAATTTAATAATAGATTTAATGCATTTTTATCAAAAGTGATGAAATAATTAATTTAAATCCCTTTTATGATTAAATGACAATTATCTTATTTATTTAATCAACATTTGAAATATTAATTAAATAAATGAGAAAGGTTAGATTTAATTGCCAATAATGTTTATTGTTTAGGAATTAATTAATTATTGTTTATCAAGTGTAGATATCAAAAATAGGATATTAATCAGATCAATTTTATGAATTAGATTGCCTTAGGTTAGGACTTAGGAAAATGATTGAAATTAGGATTTTATGAAGAATCAACTGAGATTAGGGATTTATGGTTTAGGTGACCATTTTTAGGTGATTACATTATGAAAAATATTATGTTTATATCCATATTTACACTCTTAAACATGAAAAATATACCATATAGAACTCCAAATTTAACCTTGGGTTGTAGCTTACTTTTTCCTAAATGTTTGGAAACATCTTAAATTATGAAGCAGAATTTAATCATAAATTTAATTTATCTTATGATTTTATTATAATCATACCATATTGGTTGTATTAATCATTCATACACTAAATAATAATACTAGCTATGATGCAAACCCGAACCCTAACCATAAACTATTGTCCTTATCAAAATCTTATAACTATAACCATAATACTAACCATGATGTAAACTCTAACCATAATAATAATCCTAATCCTAAAGCCTAAACCTAATCTCAGATGTAAATCTTAAATCCTAACACTAATCCTAACCCTAATACCAACCATGATGTAAATACTTAAGCTAATCATAATGCTAATCATTATCCTAACCCTAATACAAATCTTGCCTCTCAAATGTGTAGAAAAATACATCATATAGGACTACATAATTTATTTGGGTTGTGGCTTGGTTAAGTTGTAACCATAATCCTAATGTTAAACATTAAACCCTAACGTTGAACCCTAAAATTAATCAAAATATTAATCCTAATAATAAACCTAACTATTAAACCAAACATTAAACCCTAGAATTATAATCATAATCTTAATCCTAAATAAGACCATAGCCCAAATCCTAAACCCAACCATAACCTGAACAATGGTATGACTCAATTTTATCAAATTTCCACAATCTATTAAATCCAATAAAGAAGCTTTAAACCCCAATCATAAAACATAAACCCTAACCATAATAATTTTACTAATTATATTATAAACCATAACACTAATCATAATCTTAAGTATAATCTTAATTTTAAATCTTAAACCCTAATCTGAACCCTAATCCTAAACCCTAACCTTAATCAAAATCCTGACTCTAACCATGACATAGATCCTAATCCTATCCATAATCCTAAGTATACTATTTATCCTAACCCTAAAGCTTAATCTTAACCTCAAACATAAACCCTAACCCTAACTCTAATTAATCTCTACCTCAAAATCTAAACCTAATCTAATTATAATTGAACCTAACCCTACACTTAACCCTTACCCTAATTAAACCATAATCCTATTTGAATCATATGTAAAAATATAACCCATATTAAATATTAATCTTAATTAAATTCTAACACTTATATAATTAAGTCATAAGCCTAATTGTAGCCGTAATTGAACTGTATTCCTAACCCTAACTATAACTAAACATTTGTGATCATCAAACTATATCTATAATCAAACCCTAACTCTAATTAAGTTCAACCCTAATCATAACTTAAATACTTCCCTCTTATGGAAATCCAACACTCATCTAACCTTAAGTTTAACCCTAATTGATCTTCAACCATAAAACTAATTTAACTATAACTCTATCCCTATTTGAGCCATAACCATAATTTAACCCTAAATATAACTATATTCTTAATCCTAACCAAACCCTAATCTAAACCCTAATCCCAACCCTAACCAAACCCTTATCTAAACCCTAAATAAAACCTAATATAAATACTAACCTTAACCATAATTAGAACTCTAACTGTAACTTTAACACTGACCCTAAAATTTATATCAACCCTAACACCAACCATAATACTAACCATAAACCTAACTATAATACTATCTCTAACTAAAACTTAACCCTAACCCTAACCCTAATCTTAACTATTTCTCTAACCTGAGAATGATGCTAAACCTAACTATATCACTAACCCAAAACCTAACCCAAACTCTAACCATGATGCAAATGAGCTGACCTTAGCTATAACCCTAATCCTAATCCTAAGTCTCACCCTAGCGATACCCCAAACCATAAAACTAAATGTACCATAACCCAAAACTTATCCCTAATCCTAATTTTAATTTTACCATACCTGAAACCCTAACCTTATCCCTAACTATAACTATATCTCTAAGCTAAGAATGACCCTAAATCTAACTATATCATCAACCCAAAACCCTAGCCATTCCCCAAACCATAAAACTAAATGTACCATTAACCCAAAACTTATCCCTAATCCTAACTTTAATTTTACCATACCTTAAACCCTAACCTTATCCCTAATTATAACTATATCTCTAACCTAAGAATGACCCTAAATCTAACTATATCATCAACCCAAAACCTAATCTTAACCCTAATCATGAAACAGACCCTAACCTTAACTGCAATATTTATCCTAACCCTCACTCTAACCTTAACCCTAACAAAACCCTATTATGAACCCTAACCAAAACCTAATCCAAGCACTAACTTGAACCCTAACCCTAAACAAAATATAAACCCTAATACTAAACCTAACTCTAACTATAATTCTAACTTTAACCATAATCATAACCTAAAGTCTAACCCTAACCATAACCCAAATATATCTTAAGATTACTAATCGGTGTGTAATACAATTTGGGTTAGAAAAAGTAATTATTTTATAATAATATTATATTAAATTCTTTTTAATAAAAAAATGTTATATAATTATTTATTAATTTATTCTATGTGCTACGTGTGCTGCGGCTGCTACTAGCTAATATATACTCTATATTTAAATACGCCGAGATGTATCGAGGCGTTTAATTTTTCATCATTCACCTTAAATAAAATTTAAGTTGAAAAAATTAAACACCTCGATACATCTCAACATATTTAAATAGAGAATATATATTAGCTAGTTTAAAAAATAAATTAATATATCTTTTGGTACTCTAATTCTCAATTAAATAGTAGAATTACATCAATTAGTTTTATAGTTTTCGAAATAGACCTTGACTTTAACTCAAATTGTCCTTTTAAAAATACCTTGATAAAAACAAATTGCATATTAATATATCTTGTGATATTATTATAATATCATTTTCCCCATGAGAAATCGAAGCGATGAATCTAGCTTTTCCAAATAGACCTTGACTTTCACTGACCTCATCTAATTAAAAAGAAAACGTGAGAAATCCGGTTCATTAAACAAAATGCATATTACGCAACTTTTGGAAATCTAATTTCTATATGCAAATTCCCATTATCAAAATTGTAGTTATTTTAAATATTCCGTTGAGTTAAACAGCAATGATTTCTCTATACCCATTCACATTCCCAAAATTGTATTGATTTGAAATATGTCATTGCATTCCACAACAATGACTTGAATTCAATGCCTCTTTTAAGAATAAGTATTTGACAAAATATATTTTAATCAATTTTTAATACTCTAATTTCTATGTACCCATTAGAATATAAATTAGTAATTCATTTTTTCTAGATACGACTTGACTTGAATTCAATGACATTTTTAAAAATAATTATTTGAGCTGTAAATTAAAGGCGACAATCACGAATAGTTCTTAATCTAAACTACAATTTCGGAATAATATAATTAATAAGTTCTGCATCCTCGAGTTAATTTGATGCGCACAGTTTGATATGCACAGTTTTAGCGCGCAGTTTCATTTTTCACTCTGTCATTTCTCGCCAGTCATTTTCCATTCGCTGTTTTCATACACGTTAAGCGAGAAAATGGCTCCTTAAAATTATTTAATTTCTAGTATTCGGACCTTTGAGGGCTGCAAGGGTTACCGGGATAGTTTTATATATATTAAATAATATCATTGTATTGAATTTATGACTAAGAATCTTTTTTACTCACACACATAGACACTCCTTTATTCCTTCCAATCTCTATCTTGATTCTTGTCTTACCCCTCATCCTATTTCCCTCTATTTCTCTTTGATCTTCTAGTCTATCTGTCTGTCTATCTATCCATATATCACCTCATATGTCTTTA
>BSBK01012441.1:0-70000 GCA_027943335.1 Chamaecyparis obtusa | reverse complement strand
ACTTAATCTAGATACGGTTACTGGAAGTACAACATAATTTGTAAAGTCCATTTTATGTGATAAATCAGAAGATTCAAATGAATTCAATGTCTAGTGTATAAAAAATGAATGCAATAATTATGGAAATTTGCAACAATTTCCTTTACAATTTGATAATATTGATATTACAACACCAATCCAGTGGAAGAGATTTGAATATGAGATATATCAAACGAAGATAGGAGGTGAATAAAAAAAAATTACATTAAAGGAGAGTGAATTACCGTACCTTTAGTTCATGGACAGATTTTGATCTATGATTTAGCCACATATCCAACATTGTCATGGTGCACGATGGCAAGCTAAACAGTTTCGTAATTGCAAAAATTGTTTACCACCTGGTTGTATTTTTTCAGTTGTAGATTTTGCAGAGAACTATACATTTTCCCCTCAAAAAGAGCTCCAGAGTCAATATTATCATTCTAATCAAGTTGCAATATTTGTGCATGTGACCTATAAACATGCACAATACAATTTGGATGAGATAGAAGGTATAGATCAAAATGAATGCATTATCGTCAAGGAGGTTCATTTCTATATTAGTGATGATAGGGTTCATGATAGGAGCTACGTGGCTCATTGTTTCAACATATTTTTCAACAATCTTGTGAGTCATGGGATAAATGCTTCACAACATTGGATCTGGTCTGATGGGTGTGTAGGTAAGTACATGTGCATTATAAATTTTCTTTTAAATTTTCTCAATTCTAGATATATTTATGTTTCACATAAATACATTTTTATATTTATTTGAATTGTAGGTCAATTTAAGTCTGTAAAAGTCTTTAATTGGTTAGCCATGCAACATGCTAGACACAACGTTAAGTTTGTTTGAAACTTCTTTGAAAGTGGACATGAAAAAGGAGAGCATGATGGAGCAGGAGCATGTGTGAAGCATGCACTCCGACAACATGAACTTCAAGGTATGTACATACATACATTTGATATTCAACTTGTTTACTTGACTCTAGACTATTTAAAACTTTACATTACATGTACACATGTGTGTGTGTGTGTGTGTGTGTGTGTGTGTATATATATACTAAATTGTTTAAAATATATCTCTCTAGGTAACATGATAGAGAATTCAAAGAAAATTGTTGAATGGTGTCAAAATCATTTCACTGCTCAAGACACAAAATACAACAAACGTTACTTTTGAGAAGTGATAGGTATTTATTTAATTTACTTTTATTTTTCAAACTCAAATTCAAAAAACTATATATAGGTCTATCATGTATGTGTGTTTTAACTTGTTATATATATATATATATATATATATATATATATATATATATATATATATATATATATATATATATATATATATATATATATATATATATATATATATATATATATATATATATATATATATATATATATATATATATATATATATATATATATATATATATATATATATATATATATATAGCTCATGTGAACTACACAATGTATGAATGTGTACATATTGTATTTCACATTTTTCATGATTTTAAACTGAGATCTATATATCAATCCATCCAATCCAGATATTGATCGATCGAATCCCTACAATTGTCAATAAATTGTTGCAATTAGAAGTTTGCATCAAGTGATAACTACAGGACAACACAAGCCTCCATTGATTTAACTAAGAGATAAATCTTGCTTTTGTGAAGATTGTCTTAACAACAACACAATGAGTCAATGTGTTAATATTGCAAATGGATATGTTTCAAAATGGGATTATAAAGTGTTAATTAGAATGCCTCCTTATGAAGATGATGACAATGTCATAGAAATCCATGATCCTATATATTCAGCTGATTATGAACGTGTTTCTGATTTAGTTGTTACAGGTGCATATTTTGTATTTCTAGGTATATTTGCGATATATATATATATTATATTCTTGAGGTTTAAATTTAACATTTACTTGTACACATAAATATAAATTGTGTAGGTGATATTTTTGATGTGGTTGCAGATCCTGAGAATATAGAAGGTGTAGATTATTATCTACTAAGATGCACCAAGGAAAAACACAAGTTGCTTGAAGAAGTTGTCGATGGTGATGGACAAAAATATCTTACTGGTTGAATTCTTATTGAAGGCACCTATTATCAACAAGCTAAGATCGACAAAAATGGAATTAAATTTGTTGAATACATGCATGGAGAGAGAGTTCTACATTATAGTCACTTAGTTATAGCAACGAAATTGCAATTTGAAACTGTGTCAAAAAAAGGGTCAAGTAAAAACCAAAAGTGGAAGTTGCCTATTGAAGAGCATGAAAAAGTTTTGGAGATAATGAAGGATAGAGAGGATCTAGACTACATGTATCAGGAGCTTTAGGTTGAAGGATTTTAATTTGTGCATACTTAATTTAAATCCTATTTGAAACTTATATGTAGACTTTAAATTTGATTTGAAATTTATGATTAGATTGAATTTATGGATCAAGATTGAACCTGAATTGAGTTTTAATTGATGAACTCTCTCTCTCTCTCTCTCTCTCTCTCTCTCTCTCTCTCTCTCTCTCTCTCTCTCTCTCTCTTCTAGAACTTTCAATTTACTTTCTACTTGATTACATTGATTAGATAGGTTTAAACTAAATTTAAAAATGATTCTAGAACTTTCAATTTACTTTCTACTTGAATTTTAATTTCAATTTATTGATTAGATTGATTAGATAAATATTAGATCTAGGTCTATATTTCTATTTTTTGTTTATATTGATTGGATTGATTAGATAGGTCTATATTTAAATTGAGTTTAAATTGAAATTAGATTGATTCTTTTTTCAATTGATTAGAATAGATTGATTTCCTGAATTGAATACCTTTCTAGTCTATAAATTTCTATTTATGATTAGATTGTTTAGATAGGTAAATTGAATTTTAATTGATTAGATAGAACTTTCAATTTACTTTCTACTTGAATTTTAGCTCTTAATCTATATCATCTATCAGGTCTTATTAGTTGAATTTTAGGTCTTAAGGAGTCATATTAGGTCATGTGTTAGGGCTTAAGGGGTCCTATTAGGTCATGTTAGGTCTAAAGGGCTCATATTAGGTTTTATTAGTTGAATGTTAGGTCTTAAGGGGTCATGTTAGGTCTTTTTAGGTCTTAAGGGGTCATGTTAGGTCTTAAGGGGTTAAGGGGTCATGTTAGGTCTTAAGGGCTTAAGGGGTCATGTGATAGGGCTTAAGGGGTCACGTTAGGTCTTAAGGGGTCTTATTAGGTCATGTGAGGTCATATTAGGTCTTAAGGGGTCTTTTAAGACATGTATTAGGTCATATTAGGTCATATTAGGTCCTAAGAGCTTAAGGGGTCATGTATTAGGGCTTAAGGGGTCATGTTAGGTCTTAAGGGGTCTTATTAGGTCATGTGAGGTCATATTAGGTCTTAAGGGGTCTTTTAGGACATGTATTGTATTAGGTCATATTAGGTCATATTAGGTCTTAAGGGCTTAGGGGGTCATGTGTTAGGGCTTAAGGGGTCATGTTAGGTCTTAAGGGGTCTTATTAGGTCATGTGAGGTCATATTAGGTCTTAAGGGGTCTTTTAGGACATGTATTAGGTCATATTAGGTCATATTAGGTCTTAAGGGCTTAAGGGGTCATGTGTTAGGGCTTAAGGGGACATGTTAGGTCTTAAGGGGTCTTATTAGGTCATGTAAGGTCATATTAGGTCTTAAGGGGTCTTTTAGGTCATGTTTTACGTCATATTAGGTCATATTAGGTCATGTTAGGTCATGCTACGTCATATTAGGTCTTACTAGGTCATATTAGGTCATGTTCGGTCCTTAAGGGCTCATGTGAGGTCAAATTAGGTCTTAAGGGATCATTTTAGGTCTTAAGGGGTGATGTTAGGTCTTATTAGGTCATATTAGGTCATATTAGGTCATTTAGGTCTTATAAGGTCTTAAGGGGTCATGTTAGGGCTTAAGGGGTCACGTTAGGGCTTAAGGGTTCATATTAGGTCACATTAGGTCATGTTAGGTCTTAAGGGGTCTTATTAGGTCATATTAGGTCATGTTAGGTCTTATTAGGTCATATTAGGTCTTTTAGGTCTTATAAGGTCTTAAGGGGTCATGTTAGGTCTTAAGGCATTTTTTAGGTCATATTAGGTCTTAAGGGGTCTTTTAAGTCATGTGTATTAGGTCATATTAGGTCATATTAGGTCTTAAGGGCTTAAGGGGTCATGTGTTAGCACTTAAGAGGTCATGTTAGGTCTTAAGGGGTCTTATTACGTCATGTGAGGTCATATTGGGTCTTAAGGGGTCTTTTAGGTCATGTATTAGGTCATATCAACTCATATTAGGTCATATTAGGTCATGTTAGGTCATGCTCGGTCATATTAGGTCTTATTAGGTCATATTAGGTCATGTTCGGTCCTTAAGGGCTCATGTGAGGTCAAATTAGGTCTTAAGGGATCATTTTAGGTCTTAAGGGGTCATGTTAGGTCTTATTAGGTCATATTAGGTCATATTAGGTCTTTTAGGTCTTATAAGGTCTTAAGGGGCCATGTTAGGGCTTAAGGGGTCATGTTAGGTCTTAAGGGTTCATATTAGGTCATATTAGGTCATGGTAGGTCTTAAAGGGTCTTATTAGGTTATATCAGGTCATATTAGGTCATATTCGATCTTGTTAGATCATATTAGGTCATATTAGGTCATATTGGGTCATATTAGGTCATGTTAGGTCTTATTAGGTCATATTAGGTCATATTAGGTCTTTTAGGTCTTATAAGGTCTTAAGGGGTCATTTTAGGTCATGCTAGGTCATGTTAGGGCTTAAGGGGTCATGTTAGGTCTTAAAGCATTTTTTAGGTCATATTAGGTCTTAAGGGCTCTTTTAGGTAATGTGTATTAGGTCATGTTAGGTCATATTAGGTCATATTAGGTCTTAAGGGCTTAAGGGGTCATGTTAGGTCTTAAGGGGTCTTATTAGGTCATGTGAGGTCATATTAGGTCTTAAGGGGTCTTTTAGGTCATGTATTAGGTCATATTAGGTCATATTAGGTCATGTTAGGTCTTATTAGGTCATATTAGGTCATATTAGGTCTTTTAGGTCTTATAAGGTCTTAAGGGGTCATGTTAGGTCATGTTAGGGCTTAAGGGGTGATGTTAGGTCTTATTAGATCATATTAGGTCTTTTTAGATCTTATTAGGTCTTTTAGGTCATATTATGTCATATTAGGTCTTGGTAGGTCATATTAGGTCATGTTAGGGCTTAAGGGGTCATGTTAGGTCATATTAGGTCATGTTAGGTCATATTAGGTCATATTAGGGTATGTGCAAGATCATGAGGGGCCAAAAAGTGGCGATGTGAAAAATATTCACTTTTCACTCGTCCAAAAGTGCATGAAAGCACTTGTTGACTTTTTAGTAGGCTTGGGTGTTAGTACACTTGGGAAAACCTGCCACCAAAGCATAGACCTTATTGGGTACCTGATATTATCGGGTACCCGATAACTATGGCATAAATCTAAAACCCGTGAGCCCTTTTCTTCATTTCCTTGCGCGATTTTCTTCAAGTTTCTTTCTGCGATTTTCATATACCCGATATAGTTTCAGGTACCTAATATTGGAAACAAAAAATTTGACTCCGAGCATATTCGGTAAGTAGTTATTTGTATAATTTTTATTAATTTATTTCATTTTCATGCTAAATGTAGCATTTTTTTTTAAGTAGGGTTTTGTATTTATATTTGTAATAATATATGAAATTAGATTGAAATTTAGATTTGTTTTTTATTTAATCAGGCATGGCTAAAAAAAATGAAGAAAATAACCCTCCCACACCAAATAATGATCCCAAAAACAATTCCCCATATCTAAACCCTAAATCTTTACAAGACTTGATAGAAAAAAATTTGAACATGATACGAGGTTTCCAAAACATGTATCAAAATATACCTACATTAGGTCCCATGCCTACCTACATAATGCTTCTCTTCATTGGCGTGATGATATGCACGCCCAATTTGATGACGAGCTTAACCATGATGAGATTAAAACCCTTAATATAACTAAGGAAGATATAGCCACCTTTTTTGTCGATCCTAAAACTAGAATACTAGTTGACCCCAAAAAGCCCAAATTATCAATAAAATGGTGCACAAATGAAGCAATGCACACAAACTTTTGGGATCACTAGTGAATGGTTTTTGATAAACCACCCCATAGAAATTTGGAGGTCCCATTTTATTTCGTTAAAAAATTGTATGCTGAGTTTGTACTTGGTCACCATGTTGATTATTGGAGTATGAGGCCCAACATGGGCGTAGGTAGAAGATCTCCTCGGACTAGGCCATTTTCCCAGGGTTGAAAGGCCACTACCTTTGTCCCCCCCACTGATGTCACACCCCCTCCTCTAGTGCAGCATCCCGATATCATTGCAGAGGCTGCCTGACAGACTATTAGGGCCATTCATTTACTGAGTGATTAGTTGATCACACACACCAGGCCAATGTTGCCTACTGTGGATGCTGCTGGCATATCGACATCTCATCAGAGTTCACATGTATGTGAGCCCCATATGTGCATTATGTGCAGGCATATGTGCCTTGGACCGCTTACTAATTCTGATACATATCAATTTCATGATATTGATGAGGAGGATACAAGAGACGCAACTGTAGAGGCTGCAACACCTCATGGAGCATCTACATCTCATGAGAGTGCTCAGGAGGTGCACACAAAGCCATTGACTCCTATTGATATGGTAAGAGTAAACACTATAAATAAATTTGTCACATGACTTATTTAATTTAAAAATAATTTATTTATTTAGATTAGTTTTAATGATTGCATGCACTTATGTATATATATTTTTTCCATTTATGTTCAGTTGATGACACAGGAGGAGGTGAGACAGGTGGATGAGTCCACACTTTCGGCCATTTCATTTGGCCTTGATGACTATACAGTATATTCTAAATTTTGTACCCATTAGTTTTTTTTTATATCATTTGGTGTACATGCTTAAATCTCTATCAATTAGAGCAATAAAATTCATACATTTACTAATATATATTGTCATCTTATTGTGTTCTTGCAGGCTATAGCCGATGTCAGTGGGGGGCATGAGGGGGTTCCTTCATCAGGTCTCGATAAAGGAAAGGTAGTTAATTGTTTAAGATTAATTATGCATGCATATGTATGCCACTTGTGTGTAGTAATAAACATTTTACTTGCACTTTATTGTATAGGGTGTGGCTATTGATGATGTCCTGACACCGGTTTGGAAATGTAGCGTTATAAGCGTCTCGATTCGGAGTGATAGCCCGATTGTACGTAGAATTTTACATAATGTTATTTTTATTTTGTAACCAGGGTTGCTATGATGAAGCACATTGATATATAATTGACAATCTTTTTACTCTCATAGGTTACTCCAATTGTAAGGGAGGGCCCATGAGAATCTTTCATTTCTTTGTTGATCCAGCCCACTATTATAGTGGAGGGATCACCAGATGTAAGTTTCAATTTTAGTTCACTCAATTTGTAATTTTATTATGCTATCATCCTATTTTGTATATTTATTGCTCTATGTTGCACCACTCTACTAATCTCATTATTGCAAATATATATTTATAGGTCAGAGTTGGTATTGCTCGCATGGTCCCTTCGCTACCCAGGACTTATGCTAGGACACCTGATCGTGGTAGGTGATCGAGAGACCAGGTACAAATATTTGTATTCAGTTATAATTTTAATTAAATTAGTGTTTGAATTATGAATTATATATATGTACAAATAATATAAAGTAAGCAATCTAAATTTGGTTTGAACTCATTTTTTATGCAGGATCAATCAGAGCCCAACACTTCTTCAAAGAGGCTACATTTTGATGATCCCCCTACAACATAGGATGCAGTTTTAGTTTTGTGGTTATTTAGAGATAAAACTTGGCACATTTTGAGATGGCATATATGCTACATTGTACACCTTAAAATATTGATTTTGTAGGCATTTTGAAATGGCATGTGCCATATTTGTATATGGACATACTTTTGATACATTTGATACATATATAGAACATGTTCATTTATATGTTATATTTGCGTCATCTTTTGTATATACATATTTATTATTCATGTTCATGGAATTGAATGGTGAAGTTATATCTTGACTATGATTATCATTATGATTTAAATTATATCTTGTTGAAGTTACATTTGTTTTTCTTTACTCTGGAATACCCTGTTCATGGAGCTTATTATGTTTGAGGTTTAACTTCTATAGATTTCCTAGATTTCTAGTGCTTAACTTTCCCTGTGCCTGAGATGATGATGAGTCCATCAGTACTGATACTGAAGATCATTTCTCTGCAAAAAAAAAACCATGCCATCTTCTCTTCATCACAAAATTAAAACTTCAATCGCTACTAATATGAGAGTTTCATTTACCACTTCTATGAATTTTCATATACAAATTCTATACCATCAATTATGTCACTATTTTTCATTGTGTGCACATTCAGTCTCATACTTGCATTGCTAATTTCATATATTATCATTTTCAATTCTTTTTGTTCACACTTATAATAATTTTAATTGTCGGCAATAATGTTTTAATATCATCGTGTATGTAGGAGCCTTCATTTCATGCTATAAAAAATCTGCAATATCGTATAAGCTTATGGTCTTCATTTCCAATCTTTGATATTACCATTGATAGATATGACATGTGACTATTGAATTTTCCATTGTGTATAATATATGATTGCTTGCGCAACATGATATCCCTTAGACTTACAAAAACACATCTCTTGAATATATCATCTCTCAAATGTTCATTGAATGATTTTAATACTGCCTTCGAACTATGCTCAGCACTATGTATATTTATTTTTTATTACTTGATGGCTCCTTCGAATGTCTTCATATGCATATGTTTAATCAATCTTTAACTCATGTTGTGTTCACTTCATTTGATGAATTTTTTTCTTCATGGGTTGATTATTGTTGACTGGACATTCATGATGAGTTTTACTTTACCGCCTCTTGTAATATTCTTCCAAATAATATGTTTGTCATCTTTGTAATATGCTGCAGCTATTAACATCTATGAGGAAATGAAATTTATTTGGGTTGACTTTGATCATTAATTTTTGGTGCGTATACTTCACTCCATTCAAATGCTGATATGATGCTTAATGTTCCAATGTTGCCAAGTTGCTATCTGTCCTAGTTTTTATCTCCACTTAATAGTATGTGTTTGTATATCTTGTGAGGAACCAAAAAACCTTCAATGACATAAATGACAACCTTATCAAATCTCCAACATTATTTCCCAAATGGAGGCCCTAATTTTTGTAAAAAATTAAGGCTCCATCAGATCGTTGCCCAATCGTGCTTAGTGCACCTTGGGGTCACTTGGGTCGAGCATGGTCGCAAGCGTTCTGGTGACTCTGTGGGCAGAACGGGGTTGTCACTAGCATTTACCTAGCCAGCCAGAGATGATGGAGTAGATGGTTTGATGCTAGGTTATACGGTTTGAAAGATATGCTACTGAGCCACTTTCAACTGACCCTCACTGCAAGTTTTGGCATCAACTGAGATCGTCTTGCCAAATGCAAACAAAGTTGAACTGCCCAAAATTGAGAGAGGTTATTGTAGACCTTGAAAAAATGATCCCATAGCACCTAAAATTTTGTTGATACCTCTCACGAGGTCTAAGATATGAGCCCCGCAAGATCACTGCCCAATCATGCTTAGTGCACCTTGGGGTCACTTGGGTCGAGCGTGGTCGCGAGAGTTCCGGTGACTTTGTGGGTAGAACAAGGTTGTCACTTGCATTTACCCGGCCAACCGGAGCTGATGGAGCAGATGGTTTGATGCCATGTTTGATGGTTTGAAAGATACACTACTGAGCCACTTTCAACTGACCCTCACTGCAAGTTTTGGCATCGACTGAGATCACCTTTCCAAATGCAAATGAAGCCGAATCGCCCAAAACTGAGAGAGGTTATTGTAGACCAAAAAAGAAAAATCCCATAGCACCTAATGATTTGTTGATACCTCTCATGAGGTTTGAGATATGAGCCCCGCAAGATCACTACCCAATCGTGCTTAGTGCACCTTGGAGTTACTTGGGTCAAGCGTAGTCGCAAGTGTTCCGATGACTCTGTGGGTAGAACAGGGTTTTCACTAGAGTTTGCCCAGCCAACTAGAGCTAATGGAGTAGATGGTTTGATGCCAGGTCACACATTTTGAAAGATACGCTACTGAGCCACTTTTAACTGACCCTCACTACAAGTTTTGGCATCGACTGAGATCGCCTTGCCAAATGCAAATGAAGTCAAATCGCCCAAAACTAAGAGAGATTATTGTAGAACTCAAAAACATAATCCTATACCACCTAATGGTTTTTTAATACCTCTCATGAGGTCTGAGATATGAGCCCCGGAAGATCACTTCCCAATTGTGCTTAGTGCACCTTGGGGTCACTTGGGTCGAGGGTGGTCGCGAGCATTCCAGTGACTCTGTGGGTAGAATGAGGTTTTCACTAGCATTTACCTGGCCAACCAAAGCTGATGGAGTAGACGGTTCGATTCCAAGTCAGATGGTTTGAAAGATATGCTACTGAGCCACTTTCAACTGACCCTCACTACAAGTTTTGGCATCGACTAAGATTGCCTTGCCAAATGCCAACAAAGTTGAATTTCCCAAAACCAAGAGAGGTTATTGTAGACCTTGAAAACATGTTCCCGTAGAACCTAATGGTTTGTTGATACCTCTCACAAGGTCTGAGATACGAGCCCCGCAAGATCGCTGCCCAATCGTGCTTAGTGCACCTTTGGGTCACTTAGGTCGAGTGTGGTCGCGAGCATTTCGGTGACTCTATGGGAAGAATGGGGTTGTCATTAGTGTTTATCCAGCCAACCAGAGTTGATGGAGTAGATGGTTTGATGTCAGGTTGGATGGTTTGAAAGAAATGATGTTGAGCCACTTCCAACTGACCCTCACTACAAATTTTGGCATGGACTGAGATCGCCTTGCCAAATGCAAATGAAGTTGAATCGCCCAAAATCGAGAGATGTTATTGTAGACCTCAGAAACATGATACCGTAGCACCTAATAGTTTTTTGATAGCTATCATGAGGTCCAAGATACGAGCCATGAAAGATCACTGGCGGTTTGAAAGATACATTGTTGAGCCGCTTTCAACTGACTGTTAGTGGTATGTTTGAAATTTGAACTATGAAATTAATCATGATTAAGCTTGTGAAATTTGAACTGTGGAGCTTATTATGTTTGAGGTTTAACTTTTATAGATTGTTTGAAATGATAAAAAATAATATCCTTAAAGCATTAGAAACAACAATCAAACATGTAAGAATTCAAACCATGCAAATGACATAAGTATATGACATGTAAGATCCCTTCTTGGCACTATTGGCCATCCATACATGACTTTGGTCATAAGTCCTTATGAAGATTTTTAGGACATTTAACTTTTAAATCAAATTGATTGTTACAAATTGCCATTATAGGCTTCAAAAGATCTCAATTAACCATTAAGGATCCTTTTTTCCTTCTATCTATAATTGGATCCATGGTGACCGTAGGTGTCTTCATAGGTGCTCTTGCACAAGTTACAATCAACATACAAAACCAAGTTTATTGACTCAAAATACAATCTAAGAAAGGTCAAATTAATGTATTGAAATTAAGCTTAACGAACTTAGAAAACAATGCACTAAGTTAACTTATTACCTAGTCAAGTGTTCCTAAAGGGTCATCTCTTTGCTTTAGGGTCTCCAATAGTGCTTCATGATCAATAGTAGTAATAGTCCAAAGTTCTTTTGTCTTTGGTCTTCCTTGATGCTTTGACAACTTGACATTTGTTGCTATAATAAGGTGTGAATACATGAGAATAGTTTTGTGCTTCTCATAGTCTTCAAATGTAGGAACTCCATTCTTTCTAATCATGTATGTTCATAGCCATGTTCCTGCAACAACAACTGAACCAGTAGGATATGTGAACCCATCACCATCTGTCATCAGTTGTACAAGCTTTTGTTTACCTTATACACAACATGCTAACCAATAATCTGACCTCTCATCATTCCCCTGTGGTGCAACCATTGCAAAAACATCTCCTGGCTTCAGAAGATCTGAAAGATGGTCATAATCAACTAAAGTGTCCATGTCATCATTTCTTATAGAGAGTGTCAAAGATAAAGGTGATGGAATATGGATGAAGTGACTGAGAGGGGGGGGTGAATCAGTCAACCATAAAACACTTCACAATTATTTCTTTCCTGATCCCTTAGGATATCTTAATGATTATTATCTGTTTAACACTCGGTAAATAGATTGCAGTAACTTTGTAGATGCAGAAAGTATTAGTAAAATTATCTTTAGATATTCATCAGCACTTGTATATGATTAAGATAACTATTAAGAACACAAGAGACACAAAATTTAACGTGGAAACCCAATATGGGAAAAACTACCAATGTATCTAGATACTAATTTTCACTTTTCTGAAGTGATGCTCGGTTAGAAGCCAACCCAGTAAAAGGTTACAAAACACACTGTTAGGTGTGACCTTGTTAGAGGATTTAATCACCCTGCTAGGAGTGGCCTGGTAAGAGGTCTTGAAAACAATTCAATGAAATTGTCACCTTGTTAGAGGATTTACAATATGGTTGTTAAACCAACTCGGTTAAGAGATTTAGAATTCACTGTTACAATGATAAGAAGGTAACAATGAAAATGACCTGTATAATAATGCAACTGCCTTGCTGATTACAGATCTCTGTTCTGCATAAGTGTGATCCTTCCTGATCGAATATATCTCTGCTGCTCCTCAAGGATATCTGATTATCCTTCACAATTTCGCACACACCTTTCCTGTCTTTCTTCTATATATCTTATGTTGTATTTCTTGTTTATTTTTCACATTTGACCTTTTATTTATATGATTTTAGATTTGTCAAATCGACATTACTTAGTATAACAGTCAGCTGAAATAAGAAAACTTTATTTGCAAAAATCCTTCAAGGGCCGACAGTGCTCGGTGACCATAACTTTACAATCTTTTGGAGACCGAGGGAACTCGGTAAACACTGATAATCCTTTCTCTTCGATAATCGACTGAACTCGGTAAATGCTATCTTTCCTTCAACAACCGATTGAACTCGGTAGATGCTAACTTTTCTTCGACAACCGACTGAACTCGGTAAATGCTAACTTTTCTTCGACAACCGACTGAACTCGGTAAACACTGAATTTTCTTTGATAGCCGAGTGAACTCGGTAAGCACTAATTTTCCTGTCTAGCAGACCGACTGAGCTCGGTAGTTACTAAATGCTGCGGACTATGACATTGTGTGACATCAAAGACAATACATAATTTGAGTAGCAATTTCCTTCAGACAATTGTTTCCAACAATCTCCCTCTTTGGCATTGATGGCAACACAATATGTCATAGCATAATAAATTTTGAAAGAATTAGCTCGGTTCAGATTCAAATCTCCCTCTGTCAACAAACTTCCTTTTTCTTAAAAACTCTTCCTTCTGACTATTGAAAATTTCTTGAAGTAATAGCAAAGACATAGAAAACACTCCCTCTTTGACAACACATGCCAAAGACAATTCACATATTACCAGTGTAAACTAATGTACCTCAAGTACTGATTCATATGCAATGATTCCTTGAATATGCTGCATCAACTGGTTGATTTTCAATCATGTTCTGGTTGATGCATCACTAAAACTGTATTTAGTGAGCCTCGGATAGGGGAATGACCCCTAACTTACCTCTTAGATACACAAATACATCCTTGGGTAATGGTTTGGTGAAAATGTCTGCAATCTGCTCTTTTGTATGAATATATTCTAATCTGATTTCCTTGTCCTACACCAATTCTCTGACAAAGTGATATTTAATAGCAATGTGCTTGGTTTTGGAATGCATTACTGGATTCTTTAAAATGTTTATTGCACTTGTATTGTCACAAAATATAACAACTGGTTCTTTGATTTCAACCTTCATACCTTCTAATAACTGTTTAAACCAAACAATATTTGAACAATTTACTGCAGTAGCAACATATTCTGCTTCAGCTGTGGATTGAGATGTGCAATTTTGCTTTTTACTGGTCCAGGATACCAGTCTTTTTCCAAGAAAAAATGCTCCACCACTTGTGCTTTTTCTGTCATCAATGTTCCCTGCCCAATCAGCATTAGTAAACACTTTTAAGTCTAGATTGCCTCCAAATTTATACCACAAACCATATTCTTCAGTTCCTCTTAAGTATCTTAAGATTCTTTTGATTGCCATCATATGATTTTCTTTAGGTTTTGCTAAGAATCTAGCTACTATACCGACTGCTAAGGCAATATCAGGTCTTGTATGTACTACATACTGCAATTTTCCAATCATAGATCGGTATAAGGTCTGATCAACTTCTTTTGAATCATCATCTTTGGTAAGTTTCAGTCCAGTACACATGGGTGTACCAACTGGTTTTGAATCTTCCATACCAAACTTCTTAAGTATTTCCTTAATGTATTTAGATTGAGTAATGTATATACCATTCTTGCTTTGCTGAATTTGAAGACCAACAAAGAATTTTATTAAACCAAACATAGACATTTCAAATTCTTTGTTCATTTGCTTTGAAAATTCTTTGCACTGATCCTCATTCCCTGTAAATATAGTATCATCTACAAATATTTCTGCCAATACAATTTTGTCATCCGGTCCTTCTTTAATATACAGATTGTTGTTATCATTTGCTCTTTTGAAATTAATCTGAATCAGATAGTTATGGAGTCTTTCATACCATTCTCTAGGAGCTTGTTTCAAACCATACAATGCTTTGTGTAACCTGCAGACCATGTCCTTTTTATCTGGATCAACAAAACCTTCAAGTTTTTTAATGTAGACTTCTTCATCAAGAATTCCATTGAGAAATGCAGATTTTATATCCATCTGATATACCTTAAATCCTTTATGTGCTGCATAAGCAAGTAGAGTTCTTACACCTTCTAATCTTTCAATAGGAGCAAAAGTTTCACCATAATCTATACCTTCTTCTTGAGAATAACCTTTACATACCAATCTAGCTTTGTTTCTAGATACTTGACCGTCTTCATTCAGCTTATTCCTGAATACCCATTTTGTTCCAATTACATTCTTATCTTTAGGTCTAGGTACAAGAGTCCATGTTTTTTTCTTTTGTATTTGTTCTAATTCTTCATTCATTGCTTCAATCCAACTTTCATTTTCCAATGCATCTTTGATATTTCTAGGTTCAAAATCAGTAAGCAGACATGTACCTTTTAGCTTGCTTCTTGTCATAGTACCATCTGATTTGTTTCCAATGATTTGATCTGGTGTATGATGTCTTCTGACATATTTGGCTAGTATAGGTTCCTTGCTTTTTGAATGATTCATGCTATTGTCTTCTAGGATCTCTTCTTCAGGTTTCTCAGGCTCAGTAGATATTTGCTCGGTAACTTCAAGTTGAGACTCGGTCTGAATTTCTTCCTATGACTCAGTTTGAACTTCTTCCTGTGACTCGGTTTGAACTTCTTCCTGTGACTCGGTAATTGTGCTCGGCTTGATAGATATAGTTTCCTCATTGATAGTTGTGTCTGCCAATGTTTCAGGTTCAATGTAAATGAATCTTCTGTAGTTCTCAGGTTCCCTTTTGCTTTCTTCTTCAGTCTTTTCTGCAAACTCATCAAATTTTACATGTATACTTTCTATGACTTTGTGAGTAGATAAGTTCAGACATTTGTATGCCTTGATTTTGCTAGAATATCCTAGGAATATTCCTTCATCACTTTTCACATCAAATTTATTTCTTCTGGATTCTTTTAAGATATAACACTTGCTACCAAATACTTTCATGTAACTTACATTGGGTTTATAGCCATACCATAATTCATAAG
Source organism: Chamaecyparis obtusa (assembly GCA_027943335.1). Lineage (NCBI taxonomy): Eukaryota > Viridiplantae > Streptophyta > Pinopsida > Cupressales > Cupressaceae > Chamaecyparis > Chamaecyparis obtusa. Next base: position 54,053 of record BSBK01012441.1, on the reverse strand, counting down.
GAGTTTTGAATGTGTCTTTCTTCAATTGTACTCGGTTCAGGGTATGAACTGCAGTTCTGATAGCTTCCTTCTAGTACTTTATAGCAATGTTCTTTTCTATCATTAGAGTTCTTGCACAATCCATAATAGATCTGTTTCTTCTTTCTGCTATTCCATTCTGCTCAGGAGTTCTAGGAGCTGATACCTGCCTTTTGATTCCTCTTTCAATGAAAAAGTTGTTAAAATCATGGGAGATGAATTCACCACCTCTGTCTGATCTTAAGCATTTCAATCTTTTCCCTGTTTCCTTTTCCACTCTTGCCAAGTACTATTTGAACTTTTCAAATTCTTCTAACTTTTCTCTTAAATACATAACGGTCATCATTCTAGAATAATCATCAACGAAAAGAATAAAGAATTTATCTCCAGTATAGCTTTGTATTCCAATAGGTCCACATAAATCAGTATGCACAATTTCCAAAATTTCTTTAGACTGATAGTTCTTACTCTTAAAACTAGTTTTACTCATTTTTCCAATCTGACAATTCTTACATAGACCAGTATCAGGTTTCTTTAAAGTAGGAATGCCTCTTACCTTCTTGAATTTGCTTATTTTTATCATGTTATCAAAATTCACATGACATAACCTTTTGTGCCATAGCCAACTTTCTTCAATTTGAGCAATAAAACATGAATATTCACTGAGATCAAGATAAAATAAGTTACCTTTTGTTTGTTTGCCTGATCCAATGAGTTTTCCTTTTTCATCCAGCAGTCTTGCTTGACCATTCATGAATTCAACCTTGAAACTAGTGTTGATTAGCTGTGCTACACTTAGAAGATTATGTTTTAGTCCTTCAACCCAATAAGCATTATCAAATATGAGTTCTTTGGTTAATGAGATTCTTCCTTTTCCTTTTATACAACAAGGTTCATTGTTTCCAAATCTTACATTGCCACTATCACAGTCTTCTAGATATTCAAATTTTGTCATGTCACCAGTCATGTGGTGTGAACATCCACTGTCTATTATCCATATATCATTTTTTCTTATATGAGAAATAAGTGCCATCTTATCTTCATCATCATCAGATTCATCTTTTATAGCAATAAAGACAATTTCTTCTTCACTATCATCAGAATCTTTAGCCATAAAACATGTTTTCTTACCTTATCCTTGAATGATTTGAAATTCTTTTTGCCATAGTACTTGTGACCTCTCTTCTCTTCCTTGACTTGCTTGTTTGGGCACCTAGCTACAATATGTCCAATTTCTTCACATGAAAAATAGATTAAAGGAGTTTTACCTTTATATTTACCTTTCCCTTTAGAGTACTTCTTTGCAAGTAATGCTTCTACAATTTCAAGATCAGTATCAGAACTTTCTTCTGATACTTCTTCACTTTCTGACTGAACTTCTTTAATTTTCTTGTTCTTCTTTAGTGAAACCTTGGCCTCAAATGCTGATTCAATATTTTTGGAACTTGGAACATAGTTGTCATAGTTGTCTAATTCAAAGGCTGTCAATCTTCCAACTAAAGCATCCAAAGTTATATTGTGGTTTGTTTCACATCTTCTTTCTTGAATAGCTGATACTCTTATTGCATAGATAGGGAGTAATGTTCTGAGTACCTTACTTATAACAGTTTCATCAGAGATTGTTCCTCCAGAAGCTCTAATTGCACTTACACTTGCTTTGATTCTTTCAACATATTTTGCAATGTTTTCATCTTCCTTCATATTCATCTTGTCAAACTATCCTCTTAGGCTTTCTGCTTTGGCTCTTTTCACATTTGCATCACCACCATATATTTTCTTTAGTGTCATCCACATTTCATATGCAGTAGTGCATTCTTTAATATCATCAAATTCTTCATAGCTGAGAGATGATGCAATGTCTATCATCATGGTGTTATGATTCTTTTTCTCTGCAATGTCTTCAACAGTTAATGCGACAGTAGGAACTGTGTATTCTTCATCAATGTATTTGCATCCTGAATCACCAATGGAAGCCAGATGAAGTCGCATGAGACCTTGCCATGATGAAAAGTTATCTCTGTTGAGCTTTAAAATTTCCCTCTTGTAAGACATCCTGATCTTTAGCTTAGGTCCTTGAAACCCTTCCTGCAAGAACCAAAAGATCTGATACCAATTGATGGAATATGGATGAAGTGAGTGAGAGGGGGGGGGGTGAATTAGTCAACCATAAAACACTTCACAATTATTTCTTTCCTGATCCCTTAGGATATCTTAATGAATATTATCTGTTTAACACTCGGTAAATAGATTGCAGTAACTTTGTAGATGCAGAAAGTATTAGTAAAATTATCTTTAGATATTCATCAGCACTTGTATATGATTAAGATAACTATTAAGAACACAAGAGACACAAAATTTAACCTGGAAACCCAATATGGGAAAAACCACCAATGTATCTAGATACTAATTTTCACTTTTCTGAAGTGATGCCCGGTTAGAAGCCAACCCGGTAAAAGGTTACAAAATACACTGTTAGGTGTGACCTTGTTAGAGGATTTAATCACCCTGCTAGGAGTGGCCTGGTAAGAGATCTTGAAAACAATTCAATGGAATTTTCACCTTGTTAGAGGATTTACAATATGGTTGTTAAACCAACTCGGTTAAGAGATTTAGAATTCACTGTTACAATGATAAGAAGGTAACAATGAAAATGACCTGTATAATAATGCAACTGACTTGCTAATTACAGATCTCTATTCTACATAAGTGTGATCCTTCCTGATCGAATATATCTCTGCTGCTCCTCAAGGATATCTGATTATCCTTCACAATTTCGCACACACCTTTCCTGTCTTTCTTCTATATATCTTCTGCTGTATTTCTTGTTTATTTTTCACATTTGACCTTTTATTTATATGATTTTAGATTTGTCAAATTGACATTACTTAGTATAACAGTCAGCTGAAATAAGAAAACTTTATTTGCAAAAATCCTTCAAGGGCCAACAGTGCTCGGTGACCATAACTTTACAATCTTTCGGAGACCAAGGGAACTCTGTAAACACTGATAATCCTTTCTCTTCGATAACCAACTGCACTCGGTAAATGCTATCTTTCCTTCGACAACCGACTGAACTTGGTAGATGCTAACTTTCCTTCGACAACCGACTGAACTCGGTAAATGCTAACTTTTCTTCGACAACCGACTAAACTCGGTAAATGCTAACTTTTCTTCAACAACCGACTGAACTCGGTAAACACTAAAATTTCTTTGATAGCCGAGTGAACTTGGTAAGCACTAATTTTCCTATCTGGGAGACTGACTGAGCTCGGTAGGTACTGAATGCTGCAGACTATGACATTGTGTGACATCAAAGACAATACATAATTTGAGTAGCAATTTCCTTTAGACAATTATTTCCAACAAAAGGATATAGATACTGTGGAACCCATGTATCCACCCACTCACTTGACTCACAATGATCCCAATCATACTGAAAACACATGGGGCAAAAACAAGCCAACTCTCATGTCAAAATGGGCCATGCACTACTATTGGAGCTTCGGAATGAATGTATTTTTGAAGAGTCTTTCACTATTTGACAATCCAATCTATCTCCTATAGTTCCCTCCTCAACCAACCAAAAGAATCTATGTACTGTAGAATCAAGAGTCCCTCCCTGTGACAATGTTAAAGTACACCAATCAATAATAGAATGAGCATAAAGAAGTACAACACCTGAAATCCTAAATTGCTCCTTAACTAGAGCTCTCTTCACACACACACCTGCTCCGTCATGCTCCCCTTTCCCATGCCCTGACTCAAAAAAACTCCAAATATGAGGTACACCTCTCTCCACATGCATTCTACACAACCAATAAAACATTTTGGCATTCTTAAATTTACCAGTGCAATTATCCGACCAAATGAGATGCCTATCCATAGCAATACCATTTTCCTGCAAGAAGTCAAAATAGTTCTGGAAACAATGTTGAACAAACTCATGAGAGTGAGACCTATCATTGCTCATATAAAAATGGTACTCTCTGATTATCTTTCACTCATCTTTTGTGCTATCAGGGGAATGTCTATATGTGATGTGTACAAAAATAGCAACCTGAATGGAATTGTAATATTGAGCTTGAGTCTCATTTTGGGGCTGCAATGTATAGTTCTCCGCAAAGTCAACAACATATATAATAGTTCCAATGGGGAAAGTTTCCTTACATGTCCTAAATTGTTGATCCAACCATTGAGACCTGTGACTATGCCTTGCATACTTGTAAAAAAGATTTGTCTTGAAATCTGAGATAAAATTAGCAACATTGTATTCTTTTGCAACTAACTCACATCTAGAGCCTTCACCTCCACTCTTCAATGTATATTTCACTATTTCATATAGCTTTTTTTGGATGAGTGTCTTTCCAAAATTGTGTTCCAAGCCCTCATGAAAACATGTTCTAAACTTGGACAAGCCACCACATTCTGAGCACTTGGCATTTAAGCAATCTTTTTAATAAAATAAACAACCATCATCTCTATGACATAAAAATTGATCAAGCAAGTCTCTTGATGATTTGGGAAGACCACTTGCACCACAATCCTCTAGCATTTCATTAGTATGCAAAGTAGAACAAATGGACCGTAATAATTCATGATGCATTGAAAACTCAACATGATATTTTCAACAACATGTATTTCGAATCTTAAGGGGTACACAATAAAATGGCTTCACGGATTCAAAAGACCTCTGTGATATTTTCAATGTTGGATGTGTCTCACAAAAAAAATTTATACAACATTGTTTGACTTACCTCCACATAATGTTTAGGATGTGGATTGCGGTCTCGATTGCCAACTCTCAACTTCAAGACATCCTTCACATTTGGTGACACTCTTGAGTTAGCATCCCAAAATTGTTGAATTTCATCCTTGACAACGTCTGTTAGCTTCTTATCGAAATGTGGAAGTCTCCCACCATAAGCCCATGTATCAATTTGAAGTAGATCATCAAGTCTTTCTCTTCTTGAAAGTTCTCTACCCAAAGTTTTATGGTCTATATTGAAGTCAACACAAGTTTGTCTCATCAAATGAGCCTTTCTCAACTAATGACTTACTAAGGAGGTTGTAATAACCCTACGAGCAACTCTCTTGTCTTTTTCTCTGCTAGTCTTCCCAACGCTATTGAGAGCATTGAAAAGATTCTTCACAACAATGGCATTTCTCTCCACTTTCTTGTTCACATGAATCTTCATTTTCACAAGCACAGGTCTCATCTTTTGCATCTTTAACAACTGCACAAAAATTTGACATATCTTAAACAATGTCTTGTTTCAAAAAAATTGATCATAAAGTCTTGAAGCCCACAACCTAAGGGTTCTATGTGACCTCTTGACTTCCCAATTATTCATAATGTTCTCCTCAATTTCAATTAACCATTTAGGTGTTCTTGAAAGCCCTGAATTTGAAGATTGATTATCTTTATTGCAAGGGACTTCATTTCACATATAATTTGGAGATGTATAATGTTCATGTGGTTCTTGTGCAACATTTTTGTTCCCAAAGTCTACATTTTCAATCTCCATCTATGCATTTTCAAATTGAACATCCTCTTCACTTACAACTACATTTACAGGGTCACCTTGATTAATGTTTAACATACCTTCTCTCCTTCTTTGGTGATTTTCCTTATCTTGCATTTAGCCTTTCGATGACTGTTGCTTCCCATGGTGAGACCACAAGTTGACAAAAATCAAACAATGGGCCCCAAATCACATTTTTTTTTGTAACGCATGAAAAAAGTATAAAATCCCGTGATTGTCTGGTCTATGGGGATAGGGAATATTTTGATCAAATATTACTTGGCAAAAATTGGGTATTCGATTCCACATCAGGTACCTGATATTCCCAGGCTAATGAAAAAATGGTGGGAGCAAATGAAAAAAATTGAACTTTTACATATATTGATGTATATAATATATATATATATAGAAAAGAGGCATATGATATATATAATGTATATTATATATATACTAATGTATTATAATAGACTAATGTATTATATGTACTAATGTATTAAATATAATAATATATATAATATATTATATATATACTAATGTATTATATATACTAACATGCCTATAATATATATATAAAATACATATACTAATATATTATATATAATGTTACAAATTTTGGAGAATCTCTTGCAGAAATATGGAAATTATAATCTTCCTCCTAGAGTATACATTAATGAAGTTCTTCGTGCCTTAGCACAAGAAGCTAGCTAGATTGTTGAAGCTTACAGTACTACATACAGAAATGTGGTATGAATTTTTGGCCTAAATATTTTTCTCATTTCTTTAAGGTCTTTAAAGGTGGTCCGTTAAATCTTTCTATTAAATTTTCCTTTTATAGGCATCATAAACCCTAACTATGCAAAAATGGAGGCTTTGAAGAATAGTTCACTAGAGGAAGAGAGAGAGACTTCCTAGGGGTCATGACGACTCACTAGGGATCCTAGTATGGACCCCTTAAGACACACTTGAGTGTTCCAACATGTCAAAAGGGGTCACGGGTACTCCCTAGGGGTCCTAACATGTGATAAGGTGTACTAGGACCCCTAGGGAGTCTCGATGACCCCTTTTGACACATTGGAATGCTCAAGTGTGTATTAAGGGGTCTTAAGAGCCCTTACGACACACTTGAGCATTCCAATGGGTCAAAAGGAGTCATACAAACTCCCTAGGGGTCCTAACATGTGATAAGGCATACTAGGACCCCTAAGGAGTCCCCGTGACCCATTTTGACAAATTGGAATGCTCAAGTGTGTTTTAAGGGATCCTAACACCCCTTAAGACACACTTGAGCATTCCAATGTGACAAAAGGGGTCATTGGGACTCCCTAATGGTCCTAATATGTGATAAGGCATACTAGGACAACTAGGGAGTCCCCATGACCCCTTTTGACACATTGGAACACTCAAGTGTGTGTTAAGGGGTCCTACAATCCCTTAAGACACACTTGAGTGTTCCAATGTGTCAAAAGGGATCAAGGGGACTCCCTAGGGGTCCTAAGGAGTGATAAGGAGTAATAGGACCCCTAGGGAGTCCCCGTGACCCCTTTTGACACATTGGGATGCTCAACTATGTCTTAAGGGGTCCTAAGACCCCTCTTAGGACCCCTTAAGACACACTTGAGCATTCCAATGTGTCAAAAGGGGTCATGGGGACTCCTGAGAGGTCCTAGTATGCCTTATCATGTGTTAGGACCTCTAGGGAGTCCCCCTGACCCCTTTTGACACATTGGAATGCTCAAGTGTGTCTTAAGGGGTCCTACGACCTGACCCCTTAAGACACACTTGAGCATTCCAATGTGTCAAAAGGGGTCACAGGGACTCCGTAAGGGTCCTATTATGCCTTATCACGTGTTAGGACCCTTAGGGAGTCCTCATGACCCCTTTTGAAACATTAGAATGTTAAAGTGTGTTTAAAGGGGTCGTAGGACCCCTTAAGACACACTTGAGCATTCCAATGTGTCAAAAGGGGTCATCGGGACTTCCTAGGGGTCCTAACGCATGATAAGGTGTAGTAGGAAACCTAGGGAGTCCCCATGACCCCTTTTGACACATTGGAATGCTCAAGTGTGTTGAAAGGCATCCTAGGACCCCTTAAGACACACTTGAGCATTCCAATGTGTCAAAAGGGGTCATGGGGACTTCCTAGGGGTCCTAATGCATGATAAGGGGTACTATGACCCCTAGGGAGTTCCCATGACCCCTTTTGACACATTGGAATGCTCAAGTGTGTCTTAAGGGGTCTCCTAAGACACCTTAAGACACACGTGAGTGTTCCAATGTGTCAAAATAGGTCATGGGTGACCCCTTAAGACACACCTGAGCATTCCAATGTGTCAAAAGGGGTCATGGGGACTCTCTAGGGCTCCTAATGGGTATTAAGGCATACTAGGACCCCTAGGGAGTCCCGATGACCCATTTTGACACTTTGGAATGCTTAAGTGTGTTGTAAGTGGTCTTAGGACCCCTTAAGACACTTGAGCATTCCAATGTGTCAAAAGGGGTCATGGGGACTCCCTAGGGGTCCTAAAACATGACAAGGCATACTAGGACCCCTAGGAAGTCCCCGTGACCCCTTTTGACACATTGGAATGGTCAAGTGTGTCTTAAGGGGTCCTACGACCCCTTAAGACACACTTGAGCATTGCAATGTGTCAAAAGGGGTCATGGGGACTCCCTAGGGGTTGTAAGGTGTGATAAGGCATACTAGGACCCACAGGGAGTCCCTGTGACCCCGTTTGACACATTGAAATGCTCAAGCATGTTTTAAGGTGTCCTACGACCCCTTAAGATACACTTGAGCATTCCAATGTGTGAAAATGGATCAGGGGGACTCCTTGGGGGTCCTAACATGTGATAAGGTGTACTAGGAATCCTAGGGAGTCCTCGTGACCCCTTTTGATACATTAGAATGCTCAAGTGTGTCTTAAGGGGTGTAAAGACCCCTTAAGACACACTTGAGCATTCCAATGTGTCAAAAGGGGTCACGGCAACACCTTAAGGGTCCTAATGAGTGATAACATGTATTAGGACCCCTAGGGAGTCCCCATGACCCCTTTCGACACACTGGAATGCTCAAGTGTGTCTTAAGGGGTCGTAGGACTCATTAAGACACACTTGAGCATTCCAATGTGTCAAAAGGGCTCATGCAGCCTCAAAAGGTGTCAGGGGGACTCCCTAGGTGTCCTAAGACATGATGAGGTGTACTAGGATACCTAGGGAGTCCCCGTGATCCCGTTTGACACATTGGAAGGGTTAAGTGTGTCTTAAGTGTGATACGACCCCTTAAGACATAGTTGAACATTCCAATGTTTCTAAAGGGTCATGGGGACTCCCTAGAGCTCTTAACATGTCATAAAGTGTACTAGGACCCCTAGGTAGTCCCGGTGACCCTTTTTTACACATTGGAATGCTCAAGTGTGTCTTAAGGGGTCCTAAGACCCGTTGAGACACACTTGAGCATTCCAATGTGTCAAAAGGGGTCACGGGGACTCTCTAGTTGTCCTAACATGTGATAAGGTGTACTAGGACCCCTAGGGAGTCTCCGTGACTACTTTTGATGCATTTGAATGCTCAAGTGTGTCTTAAGGGGTTTTAAGAGGTCTTAAGACCCCTTAAGACACACTTGAGCATTCGAATGTCAAAAGGGGTCATAGGGACTCCCTAGGGGTCCTAGTACACCTTATCATGCATTAGAGGGAGTCCATGTGACCCCTTTTGACACATTGGAATGCTCAAGTGTGTCTTAAGGGGTCCTACGACCCAACCCCTTAAGACACACTTGAGCATTCCAATGTGTCAAAATGGATCATGGGGACTCCCTAGGGGTCCTAGTATGCCTTATCATATGTTAGGACCCCTAGGGAGTCGCCATGACCCCTTTTGACACATTGGAAAGCTCAAGTGTCTCCAAAGGGGTCATAGGACCCCTTAAGACACACTTGAGCATTCCAATATCTCAAAAGTGGTTATTGGGACTTCTTAGGAGTCCTAACGTGTGATAAGGCATACTAGGACCCCTAAGGATTCCACATGACCCCTTTTGACACATTGGAATGCTCAAGTGTGTCCAAAGGGATCATTGGACCCCTTACGACACACATGAGCATTCTAATATGTCAAAAGGGGTCATGGGGACTTCCTAGGGGTCCTATTATGTGATAAGGAGTACTAAGACCCCTATGGAGACCCCATGAAAATTTTTGACACATTAGAATGCTAAAGTGTTTCTTAAGGGGTCCTAAGACCCCTTAACACACACTTGAGTGTTCCAATGTGTCAAAAGGGGTCACGGGAGGGGCCTTAAGACACACTTCAAAGTTCCAATGTCTCAAAAGGGGTCATGGGGTCTCTCTAGGGGTCCTAACGCATGATAAGGCGTACTAGGACCCATAGGGAATCCTAATGACCCATTTTCACACATTGGAATGCTCAAGTGTGTGATAAGGGGTCTTACAACCCCTTAAGACACACATGAGCATTCCAATGTGTCAAAATGGGTCCTAGGGACTCACTAGGAGTCCTAACATGTGATAAGGTGTACTAGGACCCCTAGGGAGTCCCCGTGACCCTGTTCGACACATTGGAACACTCAAGTCTATCTTAAGGGATCCTACGACCGCTTAAGACACACTTGAGCATTCCAATGTGTCGAAAGGGGTCAGGGGAACTCCCTAGGTGTCCTAATGCATGATAAGGGTTATTAGGACCCCTAGGGAGTCCCCATGACCTCTTTTGACACATTGGAATGCTCAAGTGTGTCTTAATGGGTCGTAGGACCCTTTTAGACACACTTGAGTGTTCTAATCTGTCAAAAGAAGTCAGGGGGACTCCCTAGACATCCTAACACCTGATAAGGTGTACTAAGATAGCTATGGAGTCCCCATCACCCTGTTTGATACATTGGAATGCTCAAGTGTGTCTTAAGGGGTCCTATGACACCTTAAGACACACTTAAGCATTCCAATGTGTCAAAAGGGGTCATGAGGAGTCCCTTTGAGTCATAACAATTGATAATGCATACTAGGACACTTAGGGAGTCCTGATGACCCCTTTTGACACATTGGAATGCTCAAGTGTGTCGTAAGGGGTCTTAGGACCCCTTAAGACACACTTTAGCATTCCAATGTGTCAAAAGAGGTCATGGGGACTCCCTAGGGGTCCTAACACATGATAAGGCATACTAGGACCCCTAGGGAGTCCCTAGGAAACCTTTGGACACATTGGAAAGCTTAAGTGTGTCTTTAGGGGTCGTATGACCCCTTAAGACACACTTGGGCATTCCAATATTTTAAAAGGGGTCATGGGGACTCCCTAGGGGTCCTAACATGTGATAAGGCGTACTAGAACCCCTATGGAGTCCTCGTGACCCCGTTTGACACATTGGAACACGCAAATGTGTCTTAAGGTGTCCTACAGCCCATTAAGACACACTTGAGTGTTCCAATGTGTCAAAAGGGGTCAGGGGGACTCCCTAGGGGTCCTAGCACGTGATAAGGCCTACTAGGACCCCTAGAGAGTCCCCATGAAGCCTTTTGACACATTAGAATGCTCAAGTGTGTCTTAAGGTGTCCTAAGATGCCTTAGGACATAGTTGAGTATTCCAATATTTCAAAAGGGGTCATGGGGTCTCCCTAGTGGTCCTAATCTATGATAAGGTGTACTAGGACCCCTAGGGAATCCTGTTGACCCCTTTTGACACAATGAAATGCTCAAGTGAGTCATAACGGGTCTTAGGAACCCTTAAGACACACTTGAGCATTCCAATGTGCCAAAATAGGTCATGGGGACTCCTTATGGGTCCTAACACATGATAAGGCATACTAGGAACCCTTGGGAGTCCCCGTGACCCTTTTTGAAGCATTAAAATTCTCAAGTGTGTCTTAAGGGGTCCTACGACCTGTTAAGTAACACTCGGGCATTCCAATGTGTCAAAAGGGATCACAGGGATCCCCTAGGGGTCCTAACATGTGATAAGGCATAGTAGGACCCCTAGGGAGTCCCTATGACCCCGTTTGACACATTAGAATGCTCAAGTGTGTCTTAAGGGGTACTAGGACCCCTTCAGACATACTTGAGTGTTCCAATTTGTCAAAAGGTGTCACGGGGACTCCTTAGGGGACCTAGTATGCCTTATCACGTGTTAGGACCCCTAGGAAGTCCTGATGACCCCTTTTGACACATTGGAATGCTCAAGTGTGTCTTAAGGGATTCTACGACCCCTTCGGAGACACTTGAGTTGTCGAATGTGTCAAAAGGGGTCACAGGGACTCCTTAGAACCCCTAGGAAGTCCCTTTAACCCCTTTTGACACATTGGACAACTCCAGTGTCTCCGAAGGGGTCGTAGAATCCCTTAAGACACACTTGAGCATTCCAATGTGTCAAAAGGGGTCATCGGGACTTCCTAGGGGTCCTAACATGTGATAAGGCATACTAGGTCCCCTAAGGAGTCCCCGTGACACCTTTTGACAAATTGGAACACTCAAGTATGTCTGAAGGGGTCCTAGTACCCCTTAAGACACACTTGAGCATTCTAATGTGTCAAACGGGGTCATAGGGACTCCCTAGGGGTCCTACTATGCCTTATCACACGTTAGGACCCCTAGGGGATCCCTGTGACCCCTTTTGACACATTGGAATGCCCGAGTGTTACTTAACGGGTCGTAGGACCCCTTAAGACACACTTGAGAATTTCAATATTTCAAAAAGGGTCACGGGGACTCCCAAGGGTTCCTAGTATGCCTTATCATGTGTTAGGACCCCTAAGGAGTCCCCATGACCTATTTTGGCACATTGGAATGCTCAAGTGTGTCTTAAGGGTTCCTAAGACCCGTTATGACTCACTTGAGCATTTCATTGTGTCAAAAGGGGTCATCAGGATTCCCTAGGGGTCCTAGTACACCTTATCATAGATTAGGACCACTAGGGAGACCCCATGACCCCTTTTGAAACATTGGAATGCTCAACTATGTCCTAAGGCATCTTAGGACACCTTAAGACACACTTGAGCATTCTAATGTGTCAAAAGAGGTCATGGGGACACTCTAGGGGTCCTAGTAGGCCTTATCACGTGCTAGGACCCCTAGGGAGTCCCTCTGACCCCTTTTGACATATTGGAACACTCAAGTGTGTCTTAATGGGTTGTAGGACACCTTAAGACACATTTTCATGTTCCAATGTGTCAAACGGGGTCACAGGGACTCCATAGGGGTCCTAGTATGCCTTATCACATGTTAGGACCCCTAGGGAGTCCCCATGACCCCTTTTGAAATATTGGAATGCCCAAGTGTGTCTTAAGGGGTCATACGACCCCTAAAGACACACTTAAGCTTTCCAATGTGTCCAAAGGTTTCACGGGGACTCCCTAGGGGTCCTAGTATGCCTTATCATGCGTTAGGACCCCTAGGGAGTCCCCATGACCTCTTTTGACACATTGGAATGCTAAAGTGTGTCTTAAGGGGTTCTAAGACCCCTTACGACACACTTGAGCATTCCAATGTGTCAAAAGGGATCATCAGGACTCCCTAAGTGTCCTAGTATGCATTATCAAGTGTTATGACTCAAAGGGACTCCTCATGACCCCTTTTGACACATTGGAATGCTGAAGTGTGTCTTAAGGTGTCATAGGACCCCTTAAGACACACTTGAGCATTCCAATATATCAAACAGGGTGATGGGGACTCCATAGCTATTTTAGTACACCTTATCAGGTGTTAGGACCTCTAGGGAGTCCCCCTAACTTCTTTTGACAGATTAGAATGCTCAAGTGTGTCTAAAAGGGTCCTACGACCCATTAAGACACACTTGAGCATTCTAATGTGTCAAAAGAGGTCATGGGGACTCCCTAGGGGTCCTAATAACCCTTATCATGCATTAGGACACCTAGGGAGTTCCCCTGACCCCTTTCGACACATTGGAATGCTCAAGTGTGTCTTAAGGGGTCATAGGACCCCTTAAGATAGACTTGAGTGTTCCAATGTGTCAAACAGGGTCACGGGGACTCCCTAGGGGTCCTAGTACACCTTATCATGTGTTAGGACCCCTAGCGAGTCCCTAGGACCCGTTTTGACACATTGGAATGCTCATGTGTGTCTTAAGGGGTTGTAAGACCCCTTATGACACACTTGAGCATTCCAATGTGTGAAAATGGGTCATTAGGATTTCCTATGGGTCCTAGTACGCCTTATCACGTGTTAGGACCCCTAGAGAGACCCCATGACCCCTTTTGAGACATTGGAACTTTGAAGTGTGTCTTAAGGGCCCTCCCGTGACCCCTTTTGACACATTTGAACACTCAAGTGTGTGTTAAGGGGTCTTAGGACCCCTTAAGACACACTTTAGCATTCTAATGTATCAAAAATTTTCATGGGGTCTCCATAGGGGTCTTAGTACTCCTTATCACATAATAGGACCCCTAGGAAGTCCCCATGACCCCTTTTGACATATTAGAATGCTCATGTGTGTTGTAAGGGGTCCAATGATCCCTTTGGACACACTTGAGCATTCCAATGTGTCAAAAGGGGTCATGCGGACTCCTTAGGGGTCCTAGTATGTCTTATCACACGTTAGGACTCCTAAAAAGTCCCAATATCCACTTTTGAGACATTGGAATGCTCAAGTGTGTCTTAAGGGGTCCTACGACCCCTTTGGAGACACTTGAGCTTTCCAATGTGTCAAAAGGCATCATGGTGACTCCCTAGGGGTCCTAACATATGATAAGGCATACTAGGACCCCTAGGGAGTCCCCATGATCCATTTTGACACATTGGAATGCTCAAGTGTGTCTTAAGGGGTTGGGTCGTAGGACCCCTTAAGACACACTTGAGCATTCCAATGTGTCAAAAGGGGTCACATGGACTCCCTCTAATGCATGATAAGGTGTACTAGGACCCCTAGGGAGTCCCTATGACCCCTTTTGACATTCGAATGCTCAAGTGTGTCTTAAGGGGTCTTAAGACCTCTTAAAACCCCTTAAGACACACTTGAGCATTCAAATGCATCAAAAGCAGTCACGGAGACTCCCTAGGGGCCCTAGTACACCTTATCACACGTTAGGACAACTAGAGAGTCCCCGTGACCCCTTTTGACACATTGGAATGCTCAAGTGTGTCTCAATGGGTCTTAGGATCCCTTAAGACACACTTGAGCATTCCAATGTGTCAAAAGGGGTCACGGGGACTCTCTAGTTGTCCTAGTACACTTTATCACATGTTAGGAGCTCTAGGGAGTCCCCATGACCCTTTAGAAACATTGGAATGTTCAACTATGTCTTAAGGGGTCCCTAGGGAGTCCCTTTAACCCCTTTTAACACATTGGAATGTTCAAGTGTGTCTTAAGGGGTATTAAGACCCCTTAAGACACAATTGAGCATTCCAACATCTCAAAAGGAATCATGGGGAGTCCCTAGGGGTCCTAACGCATGATAAGGCCTACTAGAACCCCTAGGGAGTCCCCATGACCCTTTTTGATACATTGGAACACTCAAGTGTGTGTTCAGGGGTCCAACGACCCCTTAAGACACACTTAAGCATGTCAATGTGTCAAAAGGGGTCAGGTGGACTCCCTATGGGTCCTAACACGTGATAAGGCATATTGGGACCCCTAGGGAGTCCCCGTGAACTCTTTTGACACACTAGAATGCTCAAGTGTGTCTTAAGGTGTTTTAAGACCTCTTAAGACCTCTTAAAAGAAATTTGAGAGTTCCAATGTGTCAAAAGGGGCCACAGAGACTCCCTAGGGGACCCAGTACGCCTTATCATGCGTTTGAACCCATAGGGAGTCCCCTTGACCCCTTTTGGCACATTGGAATGCTCAAGTGTGTCTTAAGGGGTCATACGACCTGATCCCTTTAGACACACTTGAGAGTTCCAATGTGTCAAAAGATGTTACTGGGACTCCCCAAGTGTCGTAGTATGCCTTATCATGCATTTGGAGCCCTAGGGAGTCCCCATGACCCCTATTAACCATTCCAATGTCTCAAAAGGAGCCATGGGAGGGGCCTTAAGACACACTTGAGAGTTCCAATGTGTCAAAAGGGGTCATGGGGACTCCTTAGGGGTCCTAATGCATGATAAGGTGTATTAGGACCCCTAGGGAGCCCCCATGACCTCTTTTGACACATTAGAATGCTCAAGTGTGTCATAAGGAATCTTAGGACCCCCTATGACACACTTGAGCATTCTAATTTGTCAAAGGGGGTAATCAAGACTCCTTAGGGGTCCTAACATGTGATAAGGCATACTAGGACCCCTAGGGAATCCCTGTGACCCCTTTTGACACATTGGAACACTCAAGTGTGTCTGAAGGGTTCCTACGACCGCTTAAGACACACTTGAATGTTCCAATGTGTCAAAAGGGGTCATGGGGACTCCATAGGGGTCCTAATGCATGATAAGGCATACTAGGACCTCTAAGGAGTCCCCGTGATGCCTTTTGACATATTGGAACACTAAAGTGTGTCCTAAGGGGTCCTATGACCCAGTAAGACACAATTGAGCATTCCAATGTGTCAAAAGGGGTCAGGGGGACTCCCTAGGGGTCCTAACATGTGATAAGGCATATGAGGACCCCTAGGGAGTCCCCGTGACTCCTTTTGACACATTAGAATGGTCAAGTGTGTCTTAAGAGGTCCTATGACCCCTTAAGACACACATGAGTATTCCATTGTGTCAAAAGGGCTCATGGGTACTGCATAGGGGTCCTAAGGTGTGATAAGGCATATTAGGACCCCCAAGGAGTCCCCGTGACCCCGTTTGACATATTAGAATGCTCATGTGTGTTTTAAGGGGTCCTATGACCCCATAAGACACACTTGAGCATTTCAATGTGTCAAAAGGGATTAGGGGGACTCCCTAGGGGCCCTAACGCATGATAAGGTGTACTAGGAACCCTAGGGAGTCCTCATGACCCCTTTTGACACATTAGAATGCTCAAGTGTGTCTTAAGGGGTTCTAAGACCCCTTAAGACACACTTGAGAAATCCAATGTGTCAAAAGGGGTCACGGGGAAACCTTAGGGGTCCTAACATGTGCTGTCACATAATAGGACCCCTAAGGAGTCCCCATGACCCCATTTGACACATTGGTAAGCTCAAGTGTGTCTTAAGGGTTCGTAGGAACCCTTAAGACACACTTGAGCTTACCAATGTGTCAAATGGGGTCACAGGGACTCCATAGGGGTCCTAACGCATGATAAGGCATAATAGGACTCATAGGGAGTCCTGATGACCCCTTTTGACAAAATGGAATTCTCAATTGTGTCGTAAGGCATGTTAGGACCCCTTAAGACACACTTGAGCATTCCAATGTCTCAAAAGGGGTCATGGAGTCTCCCTAAGGGTCCTAATACATGATAAGGCATACTAGGACACCTAGGGAGTCCCTGTGATCCCTGTTGACACATTGGAATGCTCAAGTGTGTCTCAAGGGGTCCTACAGGCCCTTAAGACACACTTGAGATTTCCAACATGTCAAAAGGGGTCACAGGGACTCCCTAGGTGTCCTAACATGTGATAAGGCTTACTAGGACCACTAGGGAGTCCCCGTGACCCCATTTGAGACATTGGAATGCTCAAGTGTGTCTAAAGAAGTACTACAACCCATTAAGAAACACTTGAGCATTCCAATGTATCAAAAGGGGCCAAGGGGACTCCCTAGGGGTCCTAACATGTGATAAAGCATACAACGACCCCTTGGCAGTCCCCGTGATCCCGTTTCACACATTAGAATGGTCAAGTGTGTCGTTAGGGGTCCTACGACCGCTTAAGACACACTTGAGCATTCCAATGTGTCAAAAGGGGTCATGGATACTCCCTAGAGCTCCTAACATGTGATAAGGCATACTAGGACCCCTAGAGAGTCCCGATGAAACCTTTTGACACATTGGAATCCTCAAGTGTGTCATAAGGGGTTTTAGGAAACCTTAAGACACACTTGAGAATTCTAATCTGTCAAAAGGTGTCACGGGGACTCCCTAGGTGTCCTAGTATGCCTTATCACATGTTAGGAATCCTAGGGAGTCCCTAAGAACCCTTTTGACACATTCAAATGCTCTAGTGTATCTTAAGGGGTCCTACAACCCAACACCTTAAGACACACTTGAGTGTTCCAATGTGTCAAATTGGGTCACGGGGACTCCCTAGGGGTCCTAGTATGCCTTATCATGTGTTGGGACCTCTAGGGAGTTGCCATGACCCCTTTTGATACATTGGAATCCTCAAGTGTCTATGAAGGGGTCGTAGGACCCCTTAAGACACACTTGAGCATTCCAATGTGTCAAAAGGGGTTATCAGGACTTCCTAGGAGTCCTAACATGTGATAAGTCGTACTAGGACCCCTAAGGAGTCCCCATGACCACTTTTGACACATTGGAATGCTCAAGTGTGTCCGAAGGGGTCATAGGACCCCTTAAGACACACTTGAGCATTCCAATGTGTCAAAAGGGGTCATTGGGACTTCCTAGGGGTCCTAACACTTGATAAGTAATACTAAGACCCCTAGGGAGACCGCATGACATATTTTGACTCATTAGAATGCTCAAGTGTGTCTTAATGGGTCCTAAGACCCCTTAAGACACACTTGAGTGTTCAAATTTGTCAAAAGGGGTCAAGGGAGGGGACTTAAGACACACTTCAACATTCCAATGTGTCAAAAGGGGTCATGGGGACTCCCTAGGGGTCCTAACATGTGATAAGGCATACTAGGACACATAGGGAATCCCGATGACCCTTTTTCACACATTGGAATGCTCAAGTGTGTTGTAAGGGGTCTTATGACTATTTAAGACACACATGAGCATTCCAATGTGTCAAAAGGGGTCATGGCGACTCGCTAGGGGTCCTAACATGTCATAAGGCATACTAGGACCCCTAGGGAGTTCTTTTGACCCCTTTTGAAACATTGGAATGCTCAAGTGTGTCATAAGGGGTCCTAAGAGGTGTCTTAGGACCCCTTAAGAAACACTTGAGCATTCCAATGTGTCAAAAGGGGTCATGGGGAATACCTAGGGGTCCTAACATGTGATAAGGCATACCAGGACCCCTATGGAGTCTCCATGACCCTGTTCGATACATGAGAACACTCAAGTGTGTCTTAACAGGTCCTACGACTCCTTAAGACACACTTGAGTGTTCCAATGTGTCAAAAGGGGTCAGGGGACTCCCTAGGGGTCCTAATGCATTTTAAGTCATACGAGGACACCTAGGGAGTCCCAGTAATCCCTTTTGACACATTGGAATACTCAAGTGTGTCTTAAGGGGCCCTAAGACCCCTTAAGACACACTTGAGAATTTGAATCTATCAAAAGGGGTCATGGGGACTCCCTAGGTGTCCTAACATATGATAAGGCTTACTAGGACCCCTAGGGAGTCCCCATGACCTCTTTTGACACATTGGAATGCTCAAGTGTGTCTTAATGGGTTGTAGGACCCTTTTAGACACACTTCAGCATTCCAATCTATCAAAATAATTTAGGGGGACTCCCTAGGTGTCCTAACACGTGATAAGGTGTAATAGAAACCCTAGGGAGTCCCCATGACCCTGTTTGATACATTGGAATGCTAAAGTGTGTCTTAAGTGGTCCTATGACACCTTAAGACACACTTCAACATTCCAATGTGTCAAAAGGTGTCATGGGGACTCCCTATGAGTCCTAACGCTTCATAAGGCATACTAGGACCCCAAGGGAGTCTTGATGACCCCTTCTGAAACATTGGAATGCTCAAGTGTGTCGTAAGGGTTCTTAGGACCCCTTAAGAGACACTTGAGCATTCCAAAGTGTCAAAAAGGGTCATGGCGACTCTCTAGGGGTCCTAACACATGATAAGGCATACTAGGATCCCTAGGGAGTCCCCATGAACCCTTTTGAATCATTGGAAAGCTCAAGTGTGTCTTAAGAGGTCCTATGACCCCTTAAGACAAACTTGGGCATTCCCATGTGTCAAAAGGGGTCATGGGGACTCCCTAGGGGTCCTGACATGTGATAAGGAATACTAGGACCCCTAGGGAGTCCCGGTGACCCCGTTTGACACATTGGAACACTCAAGTGTGTCCTAAGATGTCCTACGACCCCTTAAGCCACACTTGAGTGTTCCAATGTGTCAAAAGGTGTCAGGAGGACTCCCTAGGGGTCGTAGCATGTGATAAGGCATAATAGGACCCCTAGAGAGTCCCCGTGACCCCTTTTGACACATTGGGGCACTCAAGTGTGTTTTAAGGTGTCCTAAAATGCCTTAAGACACACTTGAGAATTCCTATGTGTCAAAAGGGGTCATGGGGACTCTCTAGGGGTCCTAACACATGATAAGGTTTACTAGGACCGCTTGGGAGTCCCCGTGACCCTGTTTGACACATTGGAATAGTCAAGTGTGTCTTAAGGTGTCCTACGACCCCTTAAGACACACTTGAGTGTTTCAATGTGTGAAAAGGGGTTAGGGGGACTCCCTAGAGGTCGTAGCATGTGATAAGGTGTACTAGGACTGCTAGAGAGTCCCTGTGACCCCTTTTGACACATTAGAATGCTCAAGTGTGTCTTAAGGGGTCCTACAACCCCTTAAGACATACTTGGGCATTCCAATGTGTCAAAAAGGCTCACGGGGATCCCCTAGAGGTCCTAACATGTGATAAGGCATACTAGGACCCCTAGGGAGTCTCTGTGACCCCATTTCACACATTAGAATGCTCAAGTATGGCTTATGGGGTCCTAGGACCCTTTTTGACATATGTGTGTGTTACAATGTGTCAAAAGGGGTCACGAGGACTCCTTAGGGGTTGTAGTATGCCTTATCACGTGTTAGGACCCCTGGGAAGTCCCAATGACCCCTTTTGACACATTGGAATGCTAAAGTGTGTCTTAAGGGGTTCTAGGACCCCTTCAAACACACTTGAGTGTTCCAATGTATCAAAAGGGGTCACTGGGACTCTTTAGGACCCCTGGGGAGTCCCCCTGACCCCTTTTGCCACATTGGAATGCTCAAGTTTGCCTAAGCGGTCTTAGGATCCCTTAAGACACACTTGAGCATTCCAATGTGTCAAAAGGGATTATGGGGACTCCCTAGGGGTCCTAATGCCTGATAAGGCATACTAGGAAAAATAAGAAGTCCCCATGACCCCTTTTGACACATTGGAACACTCAAGTGTGTGTTCAGGGGTCTGGTGCCCCATTAAGACACACTTGAGCATTTCAGTGTGTTAAAAGTGGTCAGGGGGACTCCCTATGAGTCTTAACGTGTGATAAGGTGTACTGTGACACCTAGGGAATCACAATGACCACTTTTGGCTCATTGGAATGCTCAAGTGTGTCTTAATCTTAAG
Organism: Chamaecyparis obtusa; assembly: GCA_027943335.1. Taxonomy (NCBI): domain Eukaryota; kingdom Viridiplantae; phylum Streptophyta; class Pinopsida; order Cupressales; family Cupressaceae; genus Chamaecyparis; species Chamaecyparis obtusa. The sequence goes on along the minus strand of BSBK01012441.1, from coordinate 33,210 downwards.
ACCTCTTAAGACCCCTTAAGACACACTTGAGAGTTCCAATGTGCCAAAAGGGGTCACGGGGACTCCCTAGGGGTCCCAGTACACCTTATCACATGTTAGAACCCCTAGGGAGTCCCCCTGAGCCCTTTTAACACATTGGAATGCTCAAGTGTGTCTTAAGGGGTCGTACGATCAGACCCCCTCAGACACATTTCAGAGTCCCAATGTGTTAAAAGATGTCACGGGGACTCCTTAGGGGTCCCAGTACACCTTATCATTCATTACGAGCCCTAGGGAGTTCCCATGACCCCTTTGGACACATTGGAATGCTCAAGTGTGTCTTAAGGGGTCCTAAGACCCCTTAAAACACACTTGAATGTTCCAATGTGTCAAAAACAGTCATGGGAGGGGCCTTAAGACACACTTGAGCTTTCCAATGTGTCAAAAGGGGTCATGGTGACTCCCTTGGAGTCCTAACGGATGATAAGGCATACTAGGACCCATAGGGAGTCCCCATGACCCCCTTCCACACATTGGAATGCTCAAGTGTGTCAAAAGGGGTCTTAGGACACCTTATGACACACTTGAGCATTCCAATGTGTCAAAAGGGGTCATCAGGACTCCCTAGGGGTCCTAACATGTGATAAGGCATACAAGGACCCCTAGGGAATCTCTGTGACCCCTTTTGACACATTGGAATACTCAAGTGTGTCTTAAGGGGTCCTACGACACATTAAGACACACTTCAGCATTCCATTGTGTTAAAAGGGATCAGGGGGACTCCCTATGGGTCCTAACATGTGATAAGGCATACTAGGACCCCTAGGGAGTCCTTGTGACACCTTTTGACACATTGAAACACTCAAGTGTGTCTTCAGGGGTCCTAAGACCCCTTAAGACACACTTGAGCTTTCCAATGTGTCAAAAGGGATCATGGGGACTCCCTAGGGATCCTAACGTGTGATAAGGCATACTAGGACCCCTAGGTAGTCCCCATGACCTCTTTTGACACATTAGAATGCTCAAGTGTGTCTTAACGGGTCATAAGATCCTTTAAGACACACTTGAGCATTCCAATCTATCAAAAGAAGTGAAGGGGACTCCCTAGGGGTCCTAATGCGTGATAAGGCATACTAGAACACCTAGGGAGTCCCGATGATCCCTTTTGATACATTGGAATGGTCAAGTGTGCTGTAATGGGTCTTAGGACCCATTACAGCACACTTGAGCATTCCAATGTATCAAAAGGGATCATTGGGACTCCCTAGGGGTCCTAATGCATCATAAGGCATACTAAGATCCCTAGGGAGTCCCCACTACCCTGTTTGACACTTTGGAATTATCAAGTGTGTCATAAGGGGTCCTACGACCCCTTAAGACACACTTGAGTGTTCCAATGTGTCTAAAGGGGTCAGGGGGACTCCCTAGGGGTCCTAGCACGTGATAAGGCATAGTACGACCTATTGGGAGTCCCAGTGACCCCTTTTGACACATTGAAACAATCAAGTGTGTCTTAAGGGGTCTTAAGACCCCTTAAGACACACTCAAGCATTCTAATGTGTCAAAAGGGGTCATGGGGACTCCCTAGGGGTCCTAATGAGTGATAAGTCATACTAGGACCCTTAGGGAGTCCTGATGACACCTTTTTACACATTGGAATGCTCAATTGAGTTGTAAGGGGACTTAGGAACCTTGAAGACACACCTAAGAAATCCAACATGTCAAAAGGCATCATGGGGACTCCCTAGGGGTCCTAACACATGATAAGGCATACTAGGAACCCTAGAGAGTCATCGTGACCCCTTTTGACACATTGGAATGCTGAAGTGTGTCTTAAGGGGTCCTAGGACCCCTTTAGACACACTTGAGCATTCAAATGTGTCAAAAGGGTTCAAGGGGAGTCCTTTGGGGTCCTAATACACCTTATTATGTGTTAGGACCAGTAGGAAGTCCCGATGACCCCTTTTGACACATTGGAATGCTCAAGTGTGTCATAAGGGGTCCTACGACCCCTTCAGACACACTTGAGTGTTCCAATGTGTCAAAAGTGGCCATGGGGAATCCCTAGAGGTCCTGAAGCATGATAAGGTGTACTATTACCCCTAGGGAGTCCCTGTGACCCCATTTTCTACATTGGAAAGCTCAAGTGTGTCTTAAGTTTCTTACAACCCCTTAAGACAGACCTAAGCATTCCAATGTGTCAAATGCAGTTAGGAGGACTCCCTAGGGGTCCTTTCACATGATAATGTGTACTCTGACCCCTAGGGATTCCCCATGACACCTTTTGATACATTGGAAAGCTCAAGTGTGTTTTAAGGGGTCCTAAGACCCCTGAAGACACACTTGAGCATTCTAATGTGTCAAAAGGGGTGAGAGGGACTCTGTAGGGGTCCTAACACATGATAAGGTGTACTAGGACCCCTAGGGAGTCTTGATGACCCCTTTTGACACATTGGAATGCTCAAGTGTGTCTTACGGGTTCATAGGACCCCTTCAGAAAAAATTGAGCATTCCAATGTGTAAAAAGGAGTCATGGGGACTCTTTAGGGGTCCTAGTACACCTTATCATGTATTAGGACCCCTATGAAGTCGCGATGACCCCTTTTGACACATTGGAATGTTGAAGTGTGTCTTAAGGGGTCCTACAACACCTTTAGATGCACTTGAGTGTTGCAATGTGACAAAAGGGCTCATGGGAACTCCCTAGGGGTTCTAACATGTGATAAAGCTTTCTAGTACCCCTAGGGAGTCCCTGTGACCCTGTTTGACACATTGGAAAGCTCAAGTGTGTCTTAAGGGGTCCTATGACCTCTTAAGACACACTTGAGAATTCTAATGTGTCAAAAGGGGTGGGGGGACCCCCTAGGGGTCCTTGTGTGTGATAAGGCATGGTAGGACCCCTAGGGAGTCCCCGTGACCCCTTTTGACACATTGGAACACTCAAGTGTGTCTTAAATGGCCCTAAGACCCATTAAGACACACTTGAGCATTCCAATGTGTCAAAAGGGGTCAGGGGGACTCCCTAGGGGTCCTAACGTGTGATAAGGTATATTAGGACCCCTAGGGAGTCACCATGACCACTTTTGACACATTGGAACACCCAAGTGTGTCTTAATGGGTCCTACAACCCCTTAAGACACACTTGGGAGATCCAATGTGTCAAAAGTAGTCATTTTGATTCCGTAGGGGTCCTAACACATGATAAGGCATACTAGGACCCCTAGGGAGTCCCCGTGACCTTGTTTGACACATTGGAACACTCAATTATGTATTAAGGGGTCCTACGATCCCTTAAAACACACTTGAGTGTTCAAATGTGTCAAAAGGGGTCAAGGGGACTCCCTGGTAGTCATAGCATGTGATAAGGTGTACTAGGACCCCTAAGGAGTCCTCGTGACCCCTTTTGACACATTGGAAAGCTCAAGTGTGTCTTAAAAGGTCCTAAGACCCCTTAAGACACATGTGAGCATTCCAATGTGTCAAAAGGGGTCATGGGGAGGTTCTCTTAAGACACACCTGAGTGTTCCAATGTGTCAAAAGGGGTCACGGGGACTCCCTAGGTGTCCTAATGTGTGATAAGGTGTACTAGGACCCCTACAGAGCTCTGATGATCCCTTTTGACACATTGTAGTGCTCAAGTGTGTCGTAAGGGGTCTTAGGACCCCTTACAACACACTTTAGCACTCCAATGTGTCAAAATGGATCATCGGCACTCCCTAGGGGTCCTAACACATGATAACGCATACTAGGAACCCTAGGGACTCCCCGTGACCCCGTTTGACACATGGGAATTCTCAACTATGTCTTAAGGGGTCCTACAACCCCTGATGACACACTTGAGTGTTCCAATGTGTCAAAAGGGGTCATGGGGACTCCCTATGGGTCCTAACACCTGATTAGGCATACTAGGACCCCTAGGGTTTCTCGATGACCCCTTTTGACACATTGGAATGCTCAAGTATGTCGCATGGGGTCCTCTAACCCCTTAAGACACATTTGACTATTCCAATGTGTCTAAAGGGGTCAAGGGGACTCCCTAGCAGTCCTAGCACGTGATAAGGCATACTAGTACCCCTAGGGAGTCCTTGTGACCCCTTTTGACACATTGGAACACTCAAGTGTGTCTTAAGCGGTCCTAAGACCTCTTAAGATAGACTTGAGAATTCCAATGTGTCAAAAGGGGACATGGGGACTCCGTAGGGGTCCTAACACATGATAAGGCATACTAGAACCCCTAGGGAGTCCTAATGACCCCTTTTGACACATTGGAATGCTCAAGTGAGTCGTAAGGGGTATTAGGGACCCTTAAGACACACTTGAGCATTCCAATGTGTCAAAAGGGGTCATGGGGACTCCCTTGGTGTCCGAATGCATGATAAGCCATAATACGAACCATAGGGAGTCTTCGTGACCCATTTTGACACATTAGAACTCTCAAGTGTGTCTTAAGGGGTCCTACGACCCCTTAAGACACACTTGGGAATTCCAATGTGTCAAAAGGGGTCATGGGGATTCCCTAGGGGTCCTAACATTTGATAAGGCCTACTAGGAGCCCTAGGGAGTTCCCATGACCCCATTTGACACATTAGAATGCTAGAGTGTGTCTTAAGGAGTCCTAGGACCCCTTCGTACACAATAGAGTGTTCCAATGTGTCAAAAGGTGTCATGGGGACTCCTTAGGCATCCTAGTATGCCTTATCACATTTTAGGACCCCTAGGAAGTCCTGATGACCCCATTTGACATAATGGAATGCTCAAGTGTGTCTTAAGGGGTCCTACGACCCTTCCAAACATACTTGAGTGTTCCAATGTATCAAAAGGGGTCACAGGAACTCCCTAGGTGTCCTAACATGTGACAAGGCATACTAGTACCCCTAGGGAGTCCTCTTGACCCCACTTGATACATTGGAAAGCTCAACTATGTCTTAAGGGGTCCTATGACTTCTTAAGACAAACATGACCATTCCAATGTGTCAGAAGGGGTCAGGGGGACTCCCTAGGGGTTCCCGAGTGTGACAAGCCATACTAGGACTATTAGTGAGTCCCCGTGACCTGTTTTGACACATTGAAATGGTCAAGTGTGTCTTAAGGGTTCCTAAGACCCCTTAAGACACATTTGAGCATTCCGATGTGTTAAAAGGGGTCAAGGGGACTTGTTAGGGGTCCTAACATCTGACAAGGTGTACTAGGAACCGTACGGAGTGCCCATGACCCCTTTTGACACATTGGAACACTTAAGTGTGTCTTAAGGGGTCTTAGGACCCCTTAAGACACAGTTGAGCATTTAAATATGTCAAAAGTGGTCATGGGGACTCCCTAGGGGTCCTAACATGTGATAAGGTGTACTAGGACCCCAAGGGAGTCCCCATGACCCCTTTTGACACATTGGAACACTCACGTGTGTCTTCAGGGGTCCTACAACCACTTAAGACACACTTGCACATTCTAATGTGTAAAAAGTGGTCATGGGGACTCCCTAGGTGTCCTAACACATGATAAGGTATACTAGGACCCATAGGGAGTCCCCGTTATCCCGTTTGATACATTGGAATGCTCAAGTGTGTCTTAAGGGGTCCTACGACCCCTTTAGACACACTTGAGTGGTCTGATGTGTCAAAAGTGGTCAAGGGGACTGCCTAGGAGTCCTAGCGCATGATAAGGTTTACTAGGACCCCTAGGGAGTCCCCGTGACCCTTTTCAACACATTAGAATGCTCAAGTGTGTCTTAAGGGGTCTTAGGACCCCTTAAGAGACACTTGAGCATTCCAATGTGTCAAAAGGGGTCACGGGGACTTACTAGGTCTCCTAATGTGTGATAAGGCATACTAGGACCCCTAGGGAGTCCCCATGACCCTTTTTGACACATTGGAACACTCAAGTGTGTGTTCAGGGGTCCTACAACCCCTTAAGACACACTTGAGCATTTCAATGTGTCAAAAGGGGTCAGGGGGACTCCCTAGGGGTCCTAACAAGTGATAAGGCATACTCAGAGACCTAGGGAGTGCCCGTGACCCCTTTTGACACATTGGAATGCTCAAGTGTGTCTTAAGGGGTCTTAAGGGGTCTTAAGACCCCTTAAGACACACTTGAGCATTCGAATGTGTCAAAAGGGGTCACGGGGACTCCCTAGGTGTCCCAGTATGTCATAAGAACCCTTAAGACACACTTGAGCATTCCAATGTGTCAAAAGGGGTTATGGAGACTCCCTAGGGGTCTCAGTATGCTGTATCATGTGTTATGACCCCTAGGGAGTCCCCCTGACCCCTTTTGACACATTGGAATGCTCAAGTGTGTTTTAAGGGGTCCTACAACCTGACCCCTTTAGACACACTCGAGCATTCCAATGTGTCAAAAAGGGTCATGGGGCCTCCCTAGAGGTCCTAGTGTGCTTTATCATTCATTAGGAGCCATAGGGAGTCCCCATGACCTATTTTGACACATTGGAATGATGAAGTTTGTCTGAAGGGGTTGTTGGACCCCTTAAGACACACTTGACCATTCCAATGTGTCAAAAGGGGTCATTAAGACTTCCTAGGTGTCCTAACGCATGATAAGGCATACTAGGACCCCTAAAGAGTCTACATCACCCCTTTTGACACATTGGAACACTCAAGTGTTTCCAAAGGGGTCCTAGTACCCCTTAAGACACATTTGAGTATTGCAATGTGTCAAAAGGGGTCATGGGGACTTCCTAGGGGTCTTGAAGCATGATAAGGTGTACTAGGACCTATAGGGAGTCCCCATGACCCCTTTTGACACATTGGAATGCTCAAGTGTGTCTTAAGGGGTCCTAAGACCCCTTAAGAGACACTTGATTGTTCCAATGTGTCAAAATAGGTCATGGGAGACCCCTCAAGACTCACTTGAGTGTTCCAATATGTCAGAAAGGTTCATAGGGACTCCCTAGGGGTCCTAACGCATGATAAGGTGTACTGGGATCCCTATGGGGTCCCCATGACCCCTTTTGACACATTGGAACTGTGATGCCCCACAAGGGAGATGGGGAAGAGGACAAAGATTCTCTTTGTTAAAGAAAAACTTAAGTAATGATTTATGAAAATTTTTGAATTCTCGAAACAATTATATGAACAAAAGTTAAACTTAGTTTCCTCCCAAGGTTCCCTTCTATTTAATGCATGGTTCATTTATGTCCATTAAGTAAACTAACAACAAGATAAAGTTCTCAAAGGAAATTACATCATATCACTATAAGATTCTTTATTAAGAACTACAAAGTACTTTCATTTTGATTTTCCATTTAAAATCATCTATATTCCTAAGTATTCTTTATGAACAATATAACCTTTAAATCAAATAGAATCATCTAAATCATTTGATACATTGCAAATACTACATTTATTCTTCAATATCCTTTTTCACTTAATCAATAATAAGAAGCATACTAACATACTTGAAACGTTACCAAATCCTTTTTCTTTTCCAATCTACATCTTATACATAAATTTCACATCTCCTTCTTCCCTTTTCCTAAATCTACCCATTCCAAATACATCATTTTAAATTACATCAATTATTACATTACATTCATCTCCACTCAGGAGGTAACAATAACTTTACATCATGAAAGATAATTACAAAGCCTTTATTCTTCAAAAACTGGTACATAAGCAAGCATGAATCTTCAAACACTGCATCCGCAAAATACCTCGATAAAATATTTACCACCCAACCATGTGGATGCCTAAAAGGTCCACTCCCCCATGCTAGGAGATAAACACCAAGGTCCACAAAGAAGGAATAGCTAGGCCAAACCTAGGGTTGGGTAACCTTTCCCAATTAGAAAATAAAAGATGATCAAAGTATAAATATTTCCCCAAAAGGTTCTAAGGCTTGGGTAGAAACTATAAGAAACAACCTAAGTGAGTGTCATCACATAGCCCTCACTCCTTGGGTTGTCCTGGTACTAGCCACTCCAGGCCCCGGCCCCCAAGTAGGCACATGCGGGATCAAATTCCTTTCATATAGACAAGCACCATTCGATCGTACCTACGCATAGGTACCTTCTCCCACTCCCATCCATATCCTTTACTAGCGCTAGTGGCATGGGTGAGGCACATTTAATATTTTTAATGTTTTAACCCATTCCCATAAATTTAATTAAGTTTTCACTTGTTAAATAACTCTTCAGCCAGTTATCTTGGTTCTAGCCACTTAGGGCCCCGACCCCGCACTGAGAGCCACTCACTAGGTGTTGTTAGGTTTTCTACCCTTAACCCACATATCACAATCACATCATACACATAGTAAAAACATATCATAAACACATTTTTAAGACTACATCAATGAGTAGAAAATAATAAGATAGTTTATGGATGTTTTAGGGGAAATTAGGAACGTTTAAGGACGTTTAGAATGGTCCTAATCTTCTTAGATGACTCTAAACCCTAAACTTCTCCTTACACACATTCTAACCCTATCAAGGCATCTAAATGCACTGAACATAACCTCCACTATACAAGGAATGGACAATTTTAAGGTTTTCACAATGTTCCATATACCAAAGGATAATACTCCATAAAGTTCATTCTAAGTCAGAAATTGACTAAGTTTGATTTTGTTAAAAATCTAAAATTTAGAAGTTGCAACTTAACTCCTAGGAAATTGAAACCTATCCCATTCAATCTGAAAGGTACCTAATCCCTTTATACAAGTATAACTTAAACTTATAAGAAATTAAAGTACGTAAACTTATACTTAAATGTTATAATTGTATGAATTGTATAAAGCCTATTTTTCCTATCTAACTCGGTTCACACTAGCAATCCTGTCTTGCTCGGTTAACACTTTCATACCTATCTTCCTCAGTTAACACTACACCGACCACCCTCGGTTAACACTGAACCAACCTAGCTCAGTCAACACTAAATCAACCTACCTCGGTCAACACTGAATTGACCTAACTCGGTTAAAACTAAACCGACCTGCTCAGTTAATACTAAACCAACAGAAACTACAAAATGCGAGAGTCAACTATGTCTTGCGAGTAGAACTGGGCATTATGGGGACTGTGGTTGCCTAATCTGAGCATGACCCATTTGAGATCTCCTAGTTTCCCTTCAGAAATGGCTTATCAATCCATCTTATCTATCTAACAAAACTATTCTAGATTGGGACAAGAAAGGTGGTGCGTAAAATGACATGGACCAGTAAGGTTGAAATAAAGTTCTAAATTCTGGAAGCATTCATAATACATTCAATAACAATATAATACACTATCCTACATGATCGAAACCACTTCTACTCTCCCAAGAAGATTTCTCCACAGTGAACAAACAAACATTCATAAAAATTACTTCCCAGAAACATATTTCAAATACGCATTAAAAAAAAACATATGTTTCACAATAATAATACCAAATACAAAAACTTTCAACAAATCTAATAACCACATTCATGCTATTAAATTAAATCTATTTTTGAGGATGGAATCCAACCTGGAGTCCTAAAGAATCTGGATGATGAAGAAGAATCCTTTCCTCTCAGTCTCCTTCCAAAAATCCTTAAACTCCTCCTGGATGAAATCTCCAGCCTCCACCCGAAACAACCAAATGCCAAACTAAGGGAATAATGAGTTTCTCTTCTCCCCAAGTATATTTTTCCCTATAATCATAATACTTCTCTATTATTATTTCCTCTCCAAACCAACTCCCCTCACACAGGAAATCTTTCCTGTATATAGAACGGAGGAGGTGGTTGCATGGGTAATCCAACTGGTGCAACCATCCCAACCATCCATCCATTAATAGTTAAGCTTAAATAATATTATTAAAGCCTTTTTCTAGAAGAGATATAACTATAATTATCTATTACCGTAAACAAATTTATCTTTCCTTTACTTTAGGGAAGTTAATAATAATTATTATTATTTACAACCATGTCATTAACTAATCTAATTATTCATTAAAAGAATGTAATAATTACTTACTCACCAATAATTATATAAATATATGTGTGCACCCATATGCCTGTGTACATATATTATTATTATTATAAATATTATTGCAAACATAATATTATTATTATAAAGCATATTATTTATTTACACACTTAATCCATATTCTTCACAAAATGCAATAGTGATATATATACAAGGTGAAACATACCACCATATTATTAAAATATTTATTACTTTTTATTGCCATAGACATTTTGTTATTATGGATATTATAAAGATAATACCATAAAATTCTTATTATTATTGATATTAAAATCACATACTAACTCATTCCTAACAAGATCTGCTAGTACATAAGCAACTAATAATAAAGATAAATTACTAAATCATACCCTCAAATTCACATCAATAATCTACTAATAAAATTGAACATACCATAAAGACAGCTAGAACTACTATACTCAAAACTTCATTCATAATGAATACAAAAGACAAGAAACTAACTACAAGACCCACAAAACCAGTGAACTGAGAGATCACATAATATATCCACACAAAGGACTGACTCGATACTTCCCACCTAAGGATAACAGGATCAAAGGTGAAGTTTCTTCCTGTGGAACCTAGTGATATCTCCGCAACAACAACAATGATCAAGGATTTTGAGGGATCACTCAGACCTATGAAGCCAGGTGGAGACGATACCTGACACTTGCAATCTTGCATCACCAAGAAGAGATACATATATATACATATGGATATACAAATAAGATATATGAAAGCAGATGACTAGGATCGATACATCGTGTGGACCTCAACTAAGTGAGTAACTACGACTTCGTCCTGAGTCATGAAAACACATCCAACACATATCCATGACACATAAAACATCATGATAATGGTTAAAATCAAATCATTGGGTTAGATCCATAAAACATATAAAAATAGAGGGTTTTCTAATCTCATAAACATATAAATGATAACCATAAGTGAGCATATCCATCATATCATCATTCACAAAAAAATAGATGTAAATGTATAGTCCTAACCATCATAATGAAAATGTCCAAATCAGAAAAGTCTAAGCATCACCATAGTAGAGGTATTACAGGAACACTCAAGTGTGTATTAAGGGGTCCTATGACCCCTTAAGACACACTTGAGCATTCCAATGTGTCAAAAGGGTCACGGGGACTTCCAAGGGGTCCTAACACATGATAAGGCATACTAGAACCCCTAGGACTCCTTGTGACCCCTTTTGACACATTAGAACACTCAAGTGTGTCTTAAGGGGTCCTAAGACCCCTTAAGACACACTTGAGCTTTCCAATGTGTCAAAATGGGTCATGGGAACTCCCTAGGGGTCCTAACATGTGATAAGGCATACTAAGACCCCTAGGGAGTCCCCATGAACTCTTTTGACACATTGGAACACTCAAGTGTGTCTTAACAGGTCGTAAGACCCTTTAAGAAAGACTCAAGCATTCCAATCTGTCAAAAGAAGTTAGGGGGACTCCCTAGGGGTCCTAACACGTGATAAGGCATACTAGGACCCCTAGGGAGTCCCGATGATCCCTTCTGATACATTTGAATGCACAAGTGTGTCGTAATGGGTCTTACACCCCATTACGACACACTTGAGCATTCCAATGTATCAAAAGGGATCACTGGGACTCCCTAGGGGTCCTAACGCATGATAAGGAATACTAGGACCCCTAGGGAGTCCCCATGAACCTATTTGACACATTGGAATGGTCAAGTGTGTTGTAAGGGGTCCTACGAGCCCTTAACAAACACTTGAGTGTTCCAATGTGTCTAAAGGGGTCAAGAGGAATCCCTAGGGGTCCTAGTGTGTGATAAGGCATACTAGGACCCCTAGGGATTCCCTATGACCCCTTTTGACACATTGGAACAATCAAGTGTGTCTTGAGGGGTCCTAAGACCCCTTAAGACACACTTAAGCATTCCAATGTGTCAAAAGGGGTCATGGGGACTCCCTAGGGATCCTAACATGTGATGAGGCGTACTAGGACACTAGGGAGTCCTGATTACACCTTTTGACACATTGGAATGCAAAAGTGAGTCGTAAGGGGTCTTAGGAACCGTTAAGACACACTTGAGCACTCCAAAGTGTCAAAAGGGATCATGGGGACACCCTAGGGATCCTAACGTGTGATAAGGCATACTAGAAATCGTAGGAAGTTGTCATGACCCCTTTTGACACATTGGAATGCTCAAGTGTGTCTTAAGGGTTCCTTTGACACCTTAAGATACACTTGGGCATTCCAATGTGTCAAAAGGGGTCATTGTGATGACCCCTTTTTAACCACTTAACCTAAATTCCATCATTTAGGCACAAATTAGGTGATCATTCAATAATTAGCAACCATATATCCATCACTATCATTAAAGTCTAGAGGAAAAGAAGCTATTGAGTGTTAATCTAATGAACATAGTCATTTGGATGATTTCTTCATATAGGGCACAGGAGTCTTTCTCCCTCCCATACTACGATCATCATAAGATGGAAGACTCATAGTGCAAGGGTGCGTGAAACAGACTACAAGCAGCTTCCCTGTGGGATAACCATCATGTGCCCGAAATTACTCCGCCTCTCCCTCCACAAACTCCCTACCCTAAGATATTGTAATGTGGGATGAGAAATAGATTCCTATGTACTATAATTAGAACATGTTCCCAAATGTCACTATTATATATAACTTTAATATTAAGATTTACCTAATTTTATATATATACATACATATATTATATATATATATATGTCCCTTAAATTAAGATATACCTTATTATATATATATATATATATATATATATATATATATATATATATATATATATATATATATATATATATATATATATATATATATATGTATATATATATATATGTATATATATATATATATATGTATATATATATATATCTATGTATATATATATATATATATATATATATACATAGATATATATATATATATACATATATATATATATATATATATATATATATATATATATATGTATATATATATATATGTATATATATATATATATATGTATATATATATATATCTATGTATATATATATATATATATATATATATATATATATATATATATATGTATATATATATATATATATATATATATATATATATATATATATATATACATATATATATATATATATATATATATATATATATATATATATAGATATATATATATATATACATTTATTATTTATGTCATGTTACTTCTTTATGTTATATTCGATCTGATTTTCACATAGCAATTATCATATTGGTTTCTAACATATTAAGAATGGCACGTAATGCCAGGTGCGTACCTTTGCCTGTTTGGGTGGTACCACCAAGTACCGCTGTAAAGCTGTCGACTATGCTTGCACCATGTGAAGTGCTTGGTCTGCGCGTCTTCCTTTGTTCCGTCTGTTTCATTGCCGAGGATACCAATCGGTATTTATAGTATTGATTGGTACCTTCCAAATGGTACATCCCTTGGGTGTATTTATTAATCAGGTACTGTATAGTTTAATTTCAAATACACCGATGATAATATTAATACTTATTTTACATTTGTTTAATAATAATATTATTAATGCACAATTTATCAACACTATAATATTAATTTAATCATTGGTATTTATGATGTTAATACTAATAATTTAACACTAATTTATTTATAATTTATTATATTTTTTTTTACAATAATTGAATAACTTATGTATTAAAATAACATTTAAGATGTTGATCCCAATAATTGAATAAATGTAAGCATAAAGAAATATTATATTAATTATGGCTCATGACAGTCCATGCTTCCTGAATTTGCTTGTCCTCAAGCAATGTTGAGTGAGAAATGACCTCTTCTCCCACCCATGTAGCATCTTCCCTGGGTAGATTTTTCCATTTTACTAAGTATTCTGGAATAGTCCTGTTCCTCAATTTCTTGTCACGCCTATCAAGAATAACCTCAGGTTCCAAGATGAGTTTTCCTTCATCGTCTAGTGGCGGTAATTCCACACAAGGGCTTATTTGTTTTCCAAGGACTTTCTTTAGTCTGGATACATGAAAGATGTTATGAATCCTGCTGTTCTTGGGTAATTCTATTTCATAGGCTACTTCACCTACTCTTCTTAAGACCCTATATGGTCCATAGAAATGTGGCTTTAGTTTCTCTACTCCATTGACCTTAAGTGAAGATTTCTTGTAGGGCTGTAGTCTTAAAATTACCAGATCCCAACTTCAAACATCCTTTCCACTCGCTTTCGATCAGCATATATCTTTGTTGGTTTGGAGCATGGTGGAGATTATCTTTTAGAGTCTTCATAATATCAATGTTTTGTTGGATGAAATCCTTGGCTCCTGGTACCTTGCTTTCTTGATTAATCAAATCTCCGAATGTGGTGGCCTCATATTCATATAGTGCTTTAAATGGACTCATCCCAATAGACATGTGATGGGTGGTATTATAGCAGTATTCTCCTAAGTGTAACCATTTGGTCCATGCATTTTGTTGTCCAGTCACATAGTTCCTAAGATATCCTTCTATCCATTTATTTACAATTTCAGTTTGTCCATCTGTCTGGGGGTGGTAACTTGTGCTGGGAGTCAGCTCAGTTCCTATTAACTGAAAAAGTTCTTTCCAAAATAGGCTGAGAAACTTGCTATCCCTGTCACTAATAATATTTTTTGGTAATCCATGCAGCCTGAAAATTTCTTTGAAGAATATCTCTGCTATTTGTGGTGCCTTATAGTGTATGGATATTGGGAAGAAATGTGCATATTTGGTCAACCTATCCACTACTACAAAGATAGAATCTCTTTCTTGCACTTTTGGTAACCCTGTAATGAAATCCATTGAGATGCTTTCCCACTTTGATTTGGAATGGGTAATGGTTGTAATAAACCAGTGGGGTAATTTTGTTCGGACTTATTCTTCTGGCATGTAATACATTCTTGACATACTTCATAATGTCCTTTTTCTGACCTTTCCAAGAGTACCTTTCCCTTATCTTCTTGTAAGTCTTATAGAACCCTGTGTGTCCTGATAGAGGATTGCCATGTACTCCCTCATAATCTTTTCTTTAACCTTGGAGTTTGTTGCAAGGAGTATTCATCCTCTATATAGAATGAGTTCTTCAATTATTTTAAATTCATCATTTGGTATATTTCCTTCCATGATCTCATTAGTTCGTGGATCCTTAGCATATTCTGCTACAATGTTATTTTTCCAATCGCTTGTTATACTAGTTAGAGTGTTCAAATGACCTCGCTAGGATAAGGCATCTGCTACTACATTATTGGTTCCTTTGACGTACTCAATATCAAAATTATAGGCTTGGATCTTGCTTACCCATTTTTGTTGACGATCATTGAGGTCTCTTTGATTCATAAAGAACCTTAAGCTATTATGGTCTGTCTTAATATTGAACCTTCCACATACTAGGTATTGTCTAAATTTTTCCAATGCATGCATGATAACCAACATTTCCTTATCATAGATTGAGTAGTGCCTTTCTATCCTTGAAAGTTTCCGGCTCTTGAAAGTGATAGGGTGTTTGTTTTAAATGAGTACTACCCCAATTCCTTCTCCTGAAGCATCACATTGTAACTCAAGGTAATGTAAATCTGGAATAGCCAAGACTGGGCAAGAGCTCATTTTTTCCTTTAGCCCTATAAAAGCTTCCTCTGCTACCTCATTCCATCCAAAATTTCCTCTTTTTGTTAAGTCTGTCAGTGGGGATGCTATCTTGGAAAAATTCTTCACAAATCATCTGTAGTAACTACATAAGCCCAAAAATCCCCTAAGTTGAGTTAGGGTTTTGGGTTTTGGCCATTCCCTTATTGCTTTAACTTTTTCTTCATCCATGCTTACACCTTTGGCACTGATTTTATGACCCAGGTAGAGAATTTATTCTAAACCAAATTCACACTTGATGCTTTTGCAAACAAGGATTTAGATTCCAATATGTTTAAGACTTCTTCAATGTGTTGGAGGTGCTCCGTCCATGACCTACTATATATGAGAAGGTCGTCAAAGAATATGATTAGAAACTTCCTAAGTTGTTTTCAGAAGATATGATTCATGCATGATTGGAAAGTGGCCAGGGCATTAGTGAGACAAAAGGTAAAACTAGAAACTCAAAATGCCCATAATGACATCTAAATGCAGTCTTGGGAACATCCTCCTGCCTCATTCTGATTTGATGGTATCCTGATCGTAAATCAATCTTAGAGAAATCATTGCTCCATGAAGTTCATCTATGAGCTCATCCACTCTAGGAATGGGATAGCGATTCTAAATTGTTTTCTTGTTTAGTGCTCGATAATCTATACACATCCTCATTGTCCCATCCTTCTTTTTCACAAGTACCACTGGTGATGCAAAAGGACTTGAGCTAGGTTGAATATGACCCATTGCTAGGAGTTCTTGAATGGCTTTTTCAATTTCATCCTTATATTTTTGAGGATGTCGGTAAGGGGTGGTAATCACTGGTTTAGCATCTTTTTCCGATTCTATAATGTGTTCAAATCCTCTTTTAGGTGGTAATCCTGGTGGGATTTCATCAAACACCTTTTGATGTTTTTTAATAATGGGCTCAATATCTATATGGATGGCTGGTTTTTGTGGGGTAGATTGGTTTAGTACTAAGCATTGTGCAACCCACTCTCCTTGACCATGTCAGAATATTCTTTCTATTCTTTTGCATGAGACTAATTTTGTAGGGCCAGCAGGTATCCCTTCCAATGTTATTTCTTCCCCTTCGTGCTCAAATTGGATCTTTAAGTTTGGGAGGTCAAACTTAAAACATCCAAAGAAAATATCCATGGAGCCCCCAAAATTATATCTAAATCTAGTGGAACCACGTGCAAGTCCTCTTTAATGTATGCTTCCTTCCCAATGTGATTTCTTGTTGTGGAATCACTTTTGTACATCGTACCAATGATCCTGTGGCTTGGGCAGCAGTAAATCCCTTGAACCTTTCCGTTTTCAACCTCATTTTATTAACTAGTTTTTCATCAATGTAGTTATGGGATGCTCCACTATCAACTAGTGCAATGACTTTTTGTCCATTGAGAGTGCTCCTAATTCTTACGACTCGATGTTTAGAGGATTGAGTAATAGTTGCTATCACTCCATATTCTTCTCCTTCTTCTTCTTCTCTTTCTTCATGTCTTGCTCTTTTTTTGGTATTTTCTTCCTCAGGGTCTTCTTCTATTCTTTGATGCGGCCCCTCTTTTTACATTTATGTCCTGGTACCCAGTCTTCATTGCAATTACGACAAGGGTTCTCTTCTGGTTGCAACTATGGTTTGGCCCCCATGGTTCTTGGCATTTGAAGCATAAATTCTTTTCTTTGGCTCATCTTGTTCCTTTATAGGTATGAACTTTTTGTATGACTTATCTTTGTGGGATTGTGTGTTGGGCTTACTCCATGACTTGTTACTTGTAGGTGAGACTTCCAGCCTTAGTGCTATTTCAAAAGCATCGTCTAGGGATGTAGGCTTTAGGGCACTTACTAGTCTCTTTAATGAGTCCTTTAATCCTTCTATTAATAAGTAGGTGGAGCGGTCGTCATCTACTCCTGTGACTTGGACTGAAATTTTTTGGAATTCTTTTATATAATCTTCTACCGTTCCTTGTTGCCTATTTGAGTCAATTTCTTAAAATTTTCTTGGGGATGCCTTCTATCAAATCTCTTAATGAGTTTTTGTGAGAATTCTTCGTAGAAGTGATATTCTGGTGCCCTTGAGTAAAAAGGCCATGTGCCACCAATCATGTGCCGTACCCTCCAAGTGAAGAATCACGAATTGGAGTGCGTCCTCTTCCGTCATAGGGCTAAGGGTAAGATAAGTATTCAATTTTTGTAGCCAAGCGTGTGCAGTGGATTTTCCTGATCCATCAAAATTTGGGAGTGTTACTTTATTTACTTTTCTTTTAAAATCTTGATTTTGAGGTCTCCTTTCTCTCCTAGGAGCTTCTTGTCTGTTAGCTTCACAAAATTCTCTAAATGTTACTAACTCTCTAATTTCTGGTTCAAGGATTGCATAAGCTCTAGCATTCTCAATGGCATTATTGGTTGTTTGTCCCGCTCCTTCTTCATCGAGGGATCCTCCCTAGTAAGAAAGGGGGTTTGGGCACCCTAGATGACGAAGCTCCATTATTTTCTGAGTGGTTTGAGCTTACGTCTCTCCCACTAGAATTATTATTTTTTAGATTATTTATGGAATTTCCCATGTTTTGTAATGCCTGGAGAAGTGCTTGGTTTGACCTCTCTATTTTCTCTGCTAGGGTTTGGTTTGTCTGTTCCATAATATTTCTAATTTCATTAGATAATTGTTCAGCCATGGTGGCACTTCCTCTAGTTTGCATGAACTTTACTTTCACAGGATGGCAGGATTATGCTCTGATACCACTTGTGATGACCCCCTTTTTAACCACTTAACCTAAATTCCATCATTTAGGCACAAATTAGGTGATCATTCAATAATTAGCAACCATATATCCATCACTATCATTAAAGTCTAGACGAAAGAAGCTATTGAGTGTTAATCTAATGAAAATAGTCATTTGGATGATTTCTTCATATAGGGCACAGGAGTCTTTCTCCCTCCCATACTACGATCATCATAAGATGGAAGACTCACAGTGCAAGGGCGCATGAAACAGACTACAAGCAGCTTCCCTGTGGGATAACCATCATGTGCCCGAAATTACTCCACCTCTCCCTCCACAAACTCCCTACCCTAAGATATCGTAATGTGGGATGAGAAATAGATTCCTATGTACTATAATTAGAACATGTTCCCAAATGTCACTATTATATATAACTTTAATATTAAGATTTACCTAATTTTATATATATACATACATAGATTATATATATATATATGTCCCTTAAATTAAGATATACCTTATATATATATATATACATTTATTATTTATGTCATGTTACTTCTTTATGTTTATATTCGATCTGATTTTCACATAGCAATTATCATATTGGTTTCTAACATATTAAGAATGGCACGTAATGCCAGGTGTGTACCTTTGCCTATTTGGGTGGTACCGCCAAGTACCACTGTAAAGCTGTCGACTGTGCTTGCACCGTGTGAAGTGCTTGGTCTGCGTGTCTTCCTTTGTTCCATCTGTTTCATTGCCGAGGATACCAATCGGTATTTTATAGTATTGATTGGTACCTTCCAAACGGTACATCCCTTGGTGTATTTATTAATCAGGTACTGTATAGTTTAATTTCAATACGCCGATGATAATATTAATACTTATTTTATATTTGTTTAATAATAATATTATTAATGCACAATTTATCAACACTATAATATTAATTTAATCATTGGTATTTATGATGTTAATACTAATAATTTAACACTAATTTATTTATAATTTATTATATTTTTTTTTACAATAATTGAATAACTTATGTATTAAAATAACATTTAAGATGTTGATCCCAATAATTGAATAAATGTAAGCATAAAGAAATATTATATTAATTATGGCTCATGACAGTCATGGGGATTCCCTAAGGGTCCTAACATGTGATAAGGCTTATTAGGACCCCTAGGAAGTACCCGTGACCGTGTTTGACACATTGGAATGCTCAAGTGTGTCTTAAGGGGTCCTAGGACCCATTCAAAAACACTTGAGCATTCTAATGTGTCAAAAGGGGTCATGGGGACTCCTTAGGGCTCATAGTACACCTTATCATGCGTTAGGACCCCTAGAAGTCCCGATGACCCCTTTTGACACATTGGAATGCTCAAGTGTGTCTTAAGGGGTCCTACGACCCCTTTGGACACACTTGAGTGTTCCAGTGTGTCAAAAAAGGTCATGGGGACTCCCTAGGGGTCCTAAAGCATGATAAGGCATACTAGTACCCCTAGGGAGTCCCCGTGACCCCGTTTGACACAATGGAAAGCTCAAGTGTGTCTTAAAGGGTGTTATGACCCCTTAAGACACACTTGAGAATTCCAATGTGTGGAATGGGTTCAAGGGGACTCCCTAGGGGTCCTTACACATGATAAGGTATACTAGGACCCCTAGGGAGTCCCTGTGACCCCTTTTCACACATTGGAATGCTCAAGTGTGTCTTAAAGGGGTCCTAATACCCCTTAAGACACACTTGAGCATTTCAATGTGTCAAAAGGGGTTAGGGGGACTCTGTAGGGGTCCATACATGTGATAAGGCATACTAGGACCTCTAGGGAGTCCTGATGAACCCTTTTGACACATTGGAATGCTCAAGTGTGTCTTAAGGGTCCGAGCACCCCTTTAGACACACTTGAGCATTCCAATGTGTTAAAAGGGGTCATGGGGACTCCTTAGGGGTCATAGTATGCCTTATCATGTGTTAGGACCCCTAGGAAGTCCCGATGACCCATTTTGACATATTGGAATGCTCAAGTGTGTCTTAAGGGGTCCTACAACCCCTTCGGACACACTTGACTATTCCAATGTGTCAAAAGGGCTCATGGGGACACCCTAGGGGTCCTAACACATGATAAAGCATACTAGTACCCTTAGGGAGTCCCCATGACCCCATTTCAAACATTTGAAAGCTCGAGTGTGCCTTAAGGGGTCCTACGACCCCTTAAGACACACTTGAGCATTCTAATCTATTGAAATGGGTTAGGGGGTCTCCCTAGGGGTCCTTGTGTGTGATAAGGCATACTAGGACCCCTAGGGAGTCCCCATGACCCCTTTTGAGACATTGGAACACACAAGTGTGTCTTAATGGGTCTTAGGACCCATTAAGACATACTTGAGTGTTCCAATGTGTCAAAAGGGGTTAGGGGGACTCCCTAGGGGTCCTAACGTGTGATAAGGCATACTAGGACCCCTAGGGAGTCCCCATAACCCCTTTTGACACATTGGAACACCCAAGTGTGTCTTAAGGGGTCATAGGATCCCTTAAGACACACTTGGGAATTCCAATGTGTCAAAAGGGGTCATGGGTCTTCCTACGGGTCCTAACATGCGATAAGGTGTACTAGAACCCCTAGGGAGTCCCCGTGACCCTGTTTGACACATTGGAATGCTCAAGTCTGTCTTAAGGGATCCTACGACCCCTTAAGACACACTTGAGCATTCCAAAGTGTCAAAAGGGGTCAAGGGGATTCCCTAGGAGTCCTAGCATGTGATAAGGTGTACTAGGTGTCCTAATGCGTGGATAAGGTGTACTAGGACCCCTAGGGAATCCCGATGATCCCTTTTGACACATTGGAGTGCTCACGTGTGTCATAACAGGTCCTCCCTTTTGACACATTAGAATGCTCATGTGTTTCGTAAGGGGTCTTAGGACCACTTACGACACAATTGAGCACTCCAATGTGTCAAAGGGGATCATCAGGACTCCATAGGGGTCCTAACGTGTGATAAGGCATACTAGGACCCCTAGGGAGTCCCCGTGACCCCGTTTGACACATTGGAATGCTCAAGTGTATCTTAAGGGGTCCTACAACCCCATAAGACACACTTGAGTGTTCCAATTTGTCAAAACAGGTCATGGGGACTCCCTATGGGTCCTAACACCTGATTTAGCATACTAGGACCCCCACGGAGTCCCGATGACCCCTTTGATACAATGGAATGCTCAAGTGTGTCGTAAGGGGTCCTACAACCCCTTAAAACCACTTGACTATTCCAATATGTTTTAAAGGGGTCAGGGTGACTCCCTACCGGTCCTAGCACGTGATAAGGTGTACGAGGACCCCCAAGGAGTCCCTGTGACCCCGTTTGACACATTGGAATTCTCAGGTGTGTCTTAAGGGGTCCTACGACCCCTTAAGACACACTTGAAAATTACAATGTGTCAAAAGGGGTCACAAGGACTTCCAAGGGGTCCTAACGCCTGATCAGGCATACTAGGACCCCTAGGGACTCCCCGTGACCCCTTTTGACACATTGGAAACCTCAAGCGTGTCTTAAGGGGTCATGTTGACTCCCTTGGGGTGCTAATGCATGATAAGGCATAATAGCACCCCTATGGAGTCCCGATGACCCCTTAAGACACACTTGAGCATTCCAATGTGTCAAACGGTGTCACGGGGACTCCCTATGGGTCCTAACATGTGATAAGGCATACTAGGACCCATAGGGAGTCCCCCTGACCCCGTTTGACACATTGGAATGCTCAAGTGTGTCCTGAGGGGTCCTATGACCCCTTAAGACTCACTTGAGCATTCCAATGTTTCAAAAGGGGTCATGGGGACTCCCTAGGGGTCCTAACGCTTGATAAGGCATGCTAGGATCCTTAGGGAGTCTCGATGACCCATTTTGACACATTGGAATGCTGAAGTGTGTTGTAAGGGGTCTTAGGACCCCTTAACAGACACTTGAGCATTCAAATGTGTCAAAAGAAATCATGGGGACTCCGTAGGGGTCCTAAAACGTGATAAGGTATACTAGGACCCTTAGGGAGTCCTCATGACCCCATTTGACATATTTGAACACTCAAGTGTGTCTTAAGGCTTCGTAGAACCCCTTAAGACTCACTTGAGTGTCCCCAATGTGTCAAAAGGAGTCATGGGGACTCCCTAGGGGTCCTCACACATGATAAGGCATACTAGGACCCCTAGCGAGTCCCCGTGGCCCTGTTTGACACATTATAATGGTCAAGTGTGTCTTAAGGGGTCCTACGACCCCTTAAGACACACTTGAGCATTCCAATGTGTCAATAGGGGCCATGGGGACTCCCTAGGGGTCCTAACATGTGATAAGGTGTACTAGGATCCTTAGGGAGTCCCCGTGACCCCTTTTGACACATTGGAATGCTCAAGTTTGTCTTAAGAGGTCCTAAGACCCCTTAAGACACACTTGAGTATTCCAATGTGTCAAAAGGGGTCATGGGGACTCCCTAGGGGTCCTAACGCATGATAAGGTTTACTAGGACCCCTAGGTAGTCCCCCTCACCCCTTTTCAAACATTGGAACACCGAAGTGTGTCCTAAGGGGTCGTAGGACCCCTTAAGACACACTTGGGTGTTCCAATGTGTCAAAAGGGGTCATGGGAACTCCCTAGGGGTCCTAAGATGTGATAAGGCATAATAGAACCCCTAGGGAGTCCCCATGACCCTCTTTGACACATTGGAATGCTTAAGTGTATGTTAAGGGATCCTACGACCCCTTAGGACACCCTTGAGTGTTCCAATGTGTCAAAAGGGGTCAGGGGGACTCCTTAGGAGTCCGAGCATGTGACAAGGTGTACTAGGACCCCTAGGGAGTCCCTGTGACCCCTTTTGACACATTGGAATGCTCAAGTGTGTCTTTAGGGGTCCTAAGACCCCTAAAGACACACTTGAGCATTCCAATGTGTCAAAAGAGGTCATAGGGACTCCCTAGGTGTCCTAATGCGTGATAAGGTGTACTAAGACCCCTAGGGAGTCCTGATGATCCCTTTTGACACATTGGAGTCCTCAAGTGTGTCATAAGGGGTCCTCCCTTTTGAAACATTGGAATGATCAAGTGTTTTGTAAGGGGTCTTCGGACCCCTTATGACACACTTGAGCACTTCAATGTGTCAAAAGGGATCATCGGGACTCCATAGGTGTCCTAATGTGTGATAAGGCATACTAGGACCCCTAGGGAGTCCTCGTGACCCTGTTTGACACATTGGAATGCTCAAGTGTGTCTTAAGGGGTCCTACAACCCCTTAAGACACACTTGAGTGTTCCAATGTGTGAAAAGGGGTCATGGGGACTCCCTATGTGTCATAACGCCTGATTAGGCATACTAGGACCCCTAGGGAGTCCCGATGACTCCTTTAGCCATAATGGAATGCTCAAGTGTGTTGTAAGTGGTCCTACGACCCCTTAATACACACTTGACTATTCCAATGTGTCTAAAGGGGTCAGGGGGACTCCCTAGCATTCCTAGCACGTGATAAGGCATACTAGGACCCCTAGGGAGTCCCTATGACCCCTTTTGACACATTGGCATGCTTGAGTGTGTCTTAAGCAGTCCTAAGACCTCTTAAGATGGACTTGAGCATTGCAATGTGTCAAAAGGGTTAATGGGACTCCCTAGGGGTCCTAACATGTGATAAGGTGTACTAGGACCACTAGGGAGTCCCAATGACCCCTTTTGACACATTGGAATGCTCAAGTGAGTCATAAAGTTTATTAGGAGCCTTTAAGATAGACTTGAGCATTCCAATGTTTCAAAAGGGGTCATGGGGATTCGCTACGCATCCTAATAGGTGATAGGGTGTACTAGGACCCCTACGGAGTCCCCATGACACCGTTTGACACATTGGAACACTCAAGTGTATCTTAAGGGGTCCTAGGACCCCTTCAAACACACTTGAGTGTTCCAATGTGTCAAAAGGGATCATTGGGACTCCTTAGGGGTCCTAGTATGCCTTATCATGCGTTAGGACCCCTAGGAAGTCCTGATGACCCCTTTAGACACATTGGAATGCTCAAGTGTGTCTTAAGGGGTTCTACGACCCCTTCGAACACACTTGAGTGTTCCAATTTGTCAAAAGGGGTCATGGGAGCTGCCTAGGGGTCCTAATGTGTGATAAGGCATACTAGTGCCCCTAGGGAGTCCCCATGAACCCGTTTGACACATTGGAAAGCTCAAGTGTCTCTTAAGGGGTCCTATGACCCCTTAAGACACACTTGAGCATTCCAATGTGTCAAAGGGGTTAGAGGGACTCCCTACGGGTCCCTATGCCCGATAAGGCATACTAGGACCCCTAGGGAGTCTCTGTGATCCATTTTGACACATTGGAATGCTCAAGTGTGTCTTAAGGTGTCCTAAGACCCCTTAGGACACACTTGAGCATTGCAATGTGTCAAAAGGGGACAAGGGGAGTCTGTAGGGGTCCTAACACATGATAAGGTGTACTAGGAACTGTAGGGAGTCCCGATGACCCCTTTTGACACATTGGAATGCTCAAGTGTGTCGTAAGGGGTCTTAGGATCCCTTGAGACACACTTGAGCATTCTAATGTGTAAAAAGGGGTCATGCAGACTCCCTAGGGATCCTACCATGTGATAAGGTGTACTAGGACCCCAAGGGAGTCCCCGTGACCCCTTTTGACACATAGGAACAATCAAGTGTCTCTTAAAGGGTCCAACGACCCCTTAAGACACACTTGATCATTTCAATGTCTCAAAATGGGTCATGGGGACTCCCTAGGGGTCCTAATGACTGATAAGGCATAGTAGGATGGTAGGGAGTCTTGATGACCCCTTTTGACACATTGGAATCATTAAGTTTGTTGTAAGGGGTCTTAGGACCCCTTAAGAGAAACTTGAGTATTCCAATGTGTCAAAAGGGGTCATGGGACTCTCTAGGGGTCCTAACGCATGATAAGGTGTACTAGAACCCTTAGGGAGTCCCTGTGACCCCTTTTGAGACATTGGAACACTCAAGTGTGTCTTAAGGGGTCGTATGACTCCTGAAGACACACTTGAGTGTTCCAATGTGTCAAAAGGGGTCACAAGGACTTGCTAGGAGTCCTAACGCATGATAAGGCATACTAGGATCCCTAGGGAGTCCCTGTGACCACATTTGACACATTGGAATCCTCAAGTGTATCTTAAAGGGTCCTACAACCCTTTAAGACACACTTGAGTAGTCCAATGTGTCAAAAGGGGTCATGGGGACTCCCTAGGGTCCTAACATGTGATAAGATATAGTAGGACCGCTAGGGAGTCCCCGTGACACCTTTTGACACATTAGAATGCTTAAGTGTGTCTTAAGAGGTCCTAAGACTCTTTAAGACACACTTGTGCATTCCAATGTGTCAAAAGGGGTCATGACAACTCCCTAGGGGTCCTAACACATCATAAGGTGTACTAGGATCCCTAGGGAGACCCTGTGACCCCTTTTGACACATTGGAACACTCAAGTGTGTCGTAAGGGGTCCTATGACCCCTTATGACACACTTGAGTGTTCCAATCTATCAAAAGGGGTCACAAGGACTCCCTAGGTGTCCCAACACATGATAAGGCATACTAGGACCCCCAGGGAGTCCTTGTGACCCTGTTTGACATATTGGAATGCTTAAGTGTGGCTTAAGGGTCCTACGACCCTTTAAAACACACTTGAGCATTCCAATGTGTCAAAAGGGGTCATGGGGACTTCCAAGGGGTCCTAACATGTGACAAGGCATACTAGGACCCCTAGGGACTCCTCGTGACCCCTTTTGAAACATTGAAATGCTCAAGCGTGTCTTAAGGGGTCCTAAGACCCCTTAAGACATGCTTGAGGTTTCCAATGTGTCAAAAGGGATCACGGGGACTCCCTAGGGGTCCTAACATGTGATAAGGCATACTAGGATCTGTACGGAGTCTCCATGACCCCTTTTGACACATTGGAATGCTCAAGTGTTCTTAAGGTGTTGTAGGACCCTTTAAGACACACTTGAGCATTCCAATGTGTCAAAAAGGGTCATGGGGACTCCCTATGGGTCCTAACATGTGATAAGACATACTAGGACCCCTAGGGAGTCCCCCTAACCCTGTTTGACACACTAGAATGCCCAAGTGTGTCTTAAGGGGTGCTACGACCCCTTAAGACACACTTGAGCATTCCAATGTCTCAAAAGGTGTCATGGGGACTCCCTAGGGGTCCTAACAAATGATAAGGCATACTAGGACCTCCCCGTGACCCCTTTTGACACATTGGAATGCTCAAGTTTGTCTTAAGAGGTCCTAAGACCCCTTAAGACACACTTGAGCATTCTAATGTGTCAAAAAGGGAAAATGGGGACTCCCTAGGGGTCTTAACGTGTGATAAGGCATACTAGGACCCCTAAGGAGTCCCCGTGAACCCTTTTGACACATTGGAACACTCAAGTGTGTATTAAGGAGTCGTAGGAACCCATACAATAGACTTGAGTGTTCCAATGTGTCAAAAGGGGTCACAGGGACTCCCTAGGTTTCCTAACACATGATAAGGCATAATAGGACCCCTAGGGAGTCCTCGTGACCCTGTTTAAGACATCAGAATGCTCAAGTGTGTCTTAAGGGGTCCTACAACCCCCTTAAGACACACTTGAGCATTCCAATGTGTCAAAAAAGGTCATGGGGAGTCCCTAGGGTCCTAATGCATGATAAGGTATACTAGGATCCCTAGGGAGTCCCGTGAGCCCATTTTGACACATTGGAGTGCTCAAGTGTGTCTTAAGGGGTGTTAAGACCTCTTAAGAAACACTTGAGAATTCTAATGTGTCAACTCATGGGGTCTCCCTAGGGGTGCCAGTAGGTCTTAAGACCCCTTAAGGAACACTTGAGCATTCCAATGTGTCAAAATGGGTCATGGGGACTCCTTAGGGGTCCCAGTATGACGTATCATGCATTAGGACCCGTAGGGAGTCCCCCTGAACGCTTTTGGCACATTGTAATGCTCAATTGTGTCTTAAGGATTCCTATGACCCGACCCCTTAAGACACACTTTAGCATTCCTAATGTGTCAAAATGTGTCACGGGGACTCCCTAGGGGTCCTAGTATGCCTTATCATGCATTAGCAGCCCTCAGGAGTCCCCATGACACCTTTTGACACATTGGAATGCTCAAGTGTGTCTGAAGGGGTTGTAGGACCCCTTAAGACACACTTGAGGATTCCAATGTGTCAAAAGGGGTCATCGGGACTTGCCAGATGTTCGAACACATGATAAGGTTTACAAGGAACCCTAAGGAGTCCCCATGACCCCTTTTGACACAATAGAATGCTCAAGTGTTTCCGAAGGGGTCCTAGGACCCCCGTAAGACACACTTGAGCATTGCAATGTGTCAAAAGGGGCCATGGGGATTTCCTAGGGGTCCTAACGCATGTTAAGGTCTACTAGGACCCCTAGGGAGTCCCCATGACCCCTTTTGACACATTGGAATGCTCAAGTGTGTCTTAAGGGGTCCTAAGACCCCTTAAGACACACTTGATTTTTCCAATGTGTCAAAAGGGGTCATGGGAGACCACTCAAGACTCACTTGAGCATTCCAATGTGTCAAAAGGGTTCATGGGGACTCCCTAGGGGTCCTAACGCATGATAAGGCATACTTGGATCCCTAGGGAGTCCCCGTGACCCCTTTTGACACATTGGAATGCTCAAGTGTGTCTTAAGGGGTCCTACAACCCCTTAAGATACACTTGAGCATTCCAATGTGTCAAAAGGGGTCACGGGGACTTCCAAGGTGTTCTAACACATGATAAGGCATATTAGGACCCCTAGGGACTCCCCATGACCCTGTTTGACACATTGGAATGCTCAAGTGTGTCTTAAGGGTTCCTATTAGCCCTTAAGACACACTTGAGCATTCTAATTTGTGAAAAGGGGTCAGGGGGTCTCTCTAGGGGTTTTAACATGTGATAAGGTGTAGCAGGATGCCTAGGGAGTCCCCGTGAACCCTTTCAACATATTGGAATGCTCAAGCATGTGTTAAGGGGTCCTAGGATCCCTTAAGACACACTTGAGCATTCCAATGTGTCAAAAGGGGTCATAGGGACTCCCTAGGGGTCCTAACATGTGATAAGGTCTACTAGGACCCCTAGGTAATCCCTTTGACCCCTTTTGACACATTGGAATGCTTAAGTGTGTTGTACGGGGTCCTACAACCCCTTACAACACACTTGAGCGTTCCAATGTGTCAAAAGGAGTCACGAGGACTCCCTAGGGGTCCTAATGCATGATAAGGCATACTAAGACCCCCACGGAGTCCCTGTGACCTCTTTTGACACATTGGAATGCTCAAGTGTGTCTGAAGGTGTCCTACGACCCCCTTAAGACACACTTGAGCATTCCAATGTGTCAAAAGTGGTCATTGGGACTCCGTAGGGGTACTAACACATGATAAGGCATACTAGGACCCCTATGGAGTCCCGATGACCCCTTTTGACACATTAGAATGCTCAAGTGTGTCATAAGAGATCTTAGGACTCCTTAAGACACACTTGAGTGTTCCAATGTGTCAAATGGGGTCACGAGGACTCCCTATAGGTCCTAACACATGATAAGGCATACTAGGACTCCTGGGGAGTCCCCCTAACCCCCGTTTGACACATTGGAATGCTCAAGTGTGTCCTAGGGTCCTAATGACTAATAAGGCATACTAGGACCCATAGGGAGTCACGATGACCGCTTTTGACACATTGGAATGCTGAAGTTTGTTGTAAGGGGTCTTAGGACCCCTTAAGATACACTTGAATATTCCAATGTGTCAAAAGGTGTCATGGGGACTCCCTAGGGGTCCTAACGCGTGACAAGGTGTACTAGGACCCTTAGGGAGTCTTTGTGACCCCTTTTGACACATTGGGACACTGAAGTGTGTCTTAAGGCATCATAGGACCCCATAAGACACACTTGAGTGTTCCAATGTGTCAAAAGGGGTCATGGGGACTCCGTACGGGTCCTGATGCATGATAGGGCATACTAGGACCCGTAGGGAGTCTGTGTGACCCTGTTTGACACATTGGAATGCTCAAGTGTGTCTTTAGGGGTCCTACAACCCCTTAAGACACACTTGAGCATTCCAATGTTTCAAAAGGGGTCATGGGGACTCCCTAGCTATACTATGACCCCTAGGGAGTCCCCGTGACCCCTTTTGACCCATTAGAATTATGAAGTGTGTCTTAAGAGGTTCTTAGACTCTTTAAGACACACTTGTGTGTTCCATTATGTCAAAAGGGGTCATGGGGACTCCTTAGGGGTCCTAACATGTGATAACATGTACTAGGACCCGTAGGTAGTCCTTGTGACCCCTTTTGACACATTGGAACACTCAAGTGTGTTGTATGGTATCCTACGACCCCTTACGACACACTTGAGTGTTCCAATGGGTCAAAAGGTGTCACGAGGACTCCCTAGGGGTCTTAATGCATGATAAGGCATACTAGGACCCCCAAGGAGTCCTCGTGACCCCATTTGACACATTGGAATGCTCAAGTGTGTCTTAAGGGATCCTACGACCCCTTAAGACACACTTGAGCATTCCAATGTATCAAAAGGGGTCATGGGGAATCCCTAGGGGTCCTAACACGTGATAAGGCATACTAGGACCCCTAGGGAGTCCCCGTGAGCCCTTTTGAGACATTAGAATGCTCAAGTGTGTCTTAAGGGTTCTAAGACCCCTTAAGACACACTTGAGAATTTCAATATGTCAAAAGGGGTCACAGGGACTCCCTAGGGGTCCTAGTATGCCTTATCACATGTTAGGACCCCTAGGGAGTCTTGATGACCCATTTTGACACATTGGAATGCTCAAGTGTGTTTGAAGGGGTCGTAGGATCCCTTAAGACACACTTGAGCATTCCAATGTGTCAAAAGGGGTCATCGGGACTTCGTAGGGGTCCTAAAACGTAATAAGGTGTACGAGGACCCCTAGGGAGTCCCCATTACCTCTTTTGACACATTGGAATGCTCAGGTGTGTTGAAGGGATCCTAGGATCCCTTAGACACACTTGAGCATTCCAACGTGTCAAAAGGGGTCGTGGGGACTTCCTAGGGGTCCTAATGCATGATAATCTATACTAGGACCCCTAGGGAGTCTCCATGACCCCTTTTGACACATTTGAACACTCAAGTGTGTCTTAAGGGGTCCTAAGACCCCTTAAGACACACTTGAGTGTTCCAATGTGTCAAAAGGGGTCATGGGAGACCCCTTAAGACACACTTGAGCATTCCAATGTGTTAAAAGGGGACATGGGGACTCCCTAGGGGTCCTAACATGTGATAAGGTATAATAGGACCCCTAGGGCGTCCCAATGACCCAAATGAGATGTTAGCGAATGACTTTTTGCTAATACTACTCTTCCACTAGACCTAGAATTCAACCCTTTTGTGGATCTACAGGCTCAATCATGAGCCCACAGAATTGGCCAAGAGAAAAATGTGATTGTATATCAATAGATTACAAAATGTTTAGTGGAGGAGAAAATATTGCAACAATCAAGAAGAAAATTGGCTATGGAAAATCTAGTTATGAATTCTATTAAGAATGAAACTATTAAGGAATTGCATTAATTACAAACCATTAAAATAACCTTCTACAACAAAGAACATTCAAGCTATAGAATTTATTAACTCTAAATTTAAACATCTTATCAGCATTCATGGAAGAGATTTCATTAGCATCCATGGAAGAATTTTCATTAAAACTTCAGACAAAATCATCTAAAAAAATTCATTAACTTTAGGTGAAATCATTTAAGATAGACAAAAACAAAATTGTATTACTCAAAAATGGCAGAGAAAGAAAATGAGATAAACCAAATTTATCAAATTATTGCAATCCACAGCTTCTCTCCGAGTGCAAAATGACAATCCATGGATCCAATATTACGGTAAAAATTAAATTCTTCAAGTAAGTCATTCAGAAATGCGGAGAATACTGTAACACATGATGATTTATAGAGAATTTATGATGGACTATGCTGTTCAAAATCCTGCAATCCCTGTCATATCTCAGAGTACTGATGAGAAGCAATGGCAAAAGTTTGAGACAGAGGTGGCACTGGCATTGAAGCGGCAAGATATTCTTCATAATATCGAGGTAGCACCATCGAAAGGACAAGGATTTCCTCAAAATGTTGTGCCACCGCTGATCTCTTCTTTAAATTTATTAATGTGGTCAGTTCTATGGTGCTTGCATAATTTCTAGTACAACTGCTCATTTTACCAAACCCTTCCCCACTCTCCATAATCTTCGGCCAGTTCAAAGGTCTGTCTAGTGTTCTTGTTTAACCTACCAATGACTTTGTTGAGCTGCCGGATTATTAACAGGTGTGGTACAATTGTTTCGGTGACTAGAATCTATTTCCATAACCTTTGCAATTTAGCGTTCCAGTTGAAAAAGTAGGGAAAGATACCATTTCACAGCCACAGGTGGTGGAAATAGAGTGATTCTCTTGCCCTCTGCTTCTATAATCTACCTCCAGTGAACTATTCTTCAAAGCCTCCATTTCTGCGTAGCTAGGGTTTTTAGTGCCTATAAAAGGCACAACTATGCCCCTGTAGGGACTCATGCTCATGCTTAGAATCATATTAAATAATATTTAAAATGTAAAATGTATATTATATAATATTTAATATATAATATATAATCTAATATATAGTTTTTGATATTAATATATAATTAAATAATATTTAATGTAACATGTATATTATATAATATTTAATATATATAATATATAATCTAATATATAGTTTTTAATATTAATATATATTAAATAATATTTAATGTAAAATATATATTATATAACATTTAATATATAATTGATATTATATAATATTTAATATATCTAATATATAACTAATATATAGTTTATGAAGGATGGAGAAATGGGAGGGAGAAAGTGGAGGTAAAGTGAAAATTCAAAATTCTACGTCATATTTGGGTAAATATCGGGAACTCAAAAATATTGGGTACTCGAAAATATTGGGTACTCAAAAATATCGGGTACCTGATTAGGCTTGGTATTGCTTTGTGCACCAAACTACATGGTCAACTATTGGAATGTCTCAAATACTTGTTTTTCCCCTATTTCTCTAAGTTCCAGACTTTGACAATGTAGCTGACAACTTTTTTTTCACCTGAATTTGATAAAATGAAAAGGATATTTTAAGGAGATTATTAGCTTTCTATCGATATAATTTCTATCAAATTTTGAATTCGGTAAGTAATTATTAGTTATTTCTAATTGAGCTACTTCTAAACTGTTGATTTATATACTGATTGAAAAATGACTATAACTTTCAAATGGTATACCATTTTTGAAATTCGAAAAATGCGTCACATTCTATGCTATGCCTACTATAAGGAAAAAAATAAAAAATTGAATTTTGTAAAGTTTTGAATGAGTTAAGGTGGTCAGACATGACAGTTTTTTTATTCTGAAAATGTTTGTAGTAGAAAATTCATAATTAATTATTTTTTTGGAATAAAATTACAAAAAAAATATGCGTCACATCTGGGCATGAGCCTACTACTTATATATAAAATCTTATAATAAAAATATCATCATTTGATTATGATTAAGGTGGTCAGACATACACCTACTTATTTTTTTCCTAAAAATTTTTGTACTGCTGCATTGAAATCTATAGTTTTCACCAATCATACTAACTTTTTCTCAAAAAAAGGCCTAGTAGTTTAGAAACCACATTCAATTTTCTACAGATTCTATTGTTACCAACTTTTTGATATTAGGCTCATAACTAGTTGAAATTTTCATGTCAAGTTGACTAACCCCTGATTTGCTGATTTTTCATTGCCACTTAAGGGCATAGTTTGGCCCCTCATGAT
>BSBK01012440.1:142500-159074 GCA_027943335.1 Chamaecyparis obtusa | reverse complement strand
ATCATCATCAAGATGGCCAATTTTGCAAAATTAATTCTTCATACACTAAATTCAGGCTCAAATAATGAGAAAGCCCACCAAAATTAAAATTTGACATGTGGATGATGAAATAAATAAATATAAATTACTTTCGAATGACTTCCCTCTATAAATATTTTGGATTCAAATGACATCAAATTTATGAATAAATAGCATCATGGCAATGCAAATGAGATATCAAACTAATGAATAAAATCAAGTGCGTGGCAGCCAATTAAAAATTATTATGGGAATAAAAGATCCATTTTTACATTAAAGTCCATGTAAGAAGCATGCATCGCAAGCCATTGTGCATCTATCCCTTCAAATGCAATGCAGTAAAGAAAATCAAATGCCCACTCATCTCCTACAAATACAAATTAATCAATCAAATGTTAATCTTAAATTGCACACTTTGTCAAGTTTCCAATCACCTACAAGAACACTTCATTACTGAAACATCTCAACTTAAGCCTAGGGCATTTTCCATGTACACCAAATACAACTACTCTTATATTTTGTTATACTGTGGTAGCTATGCCAGTAAAGTCATATACATAAGTACAATCTTACTACTAAAAATAAATGCTAAACAATCCAATATTATTGGTTTTTAAGAAGACAAACCTGATAAAATCTTCAAGAATATTACTCCTACTGTAGTGTTAGGCCTTGCTGCAAATGTTATAGATGTGTTAAGCCAAATGGGACAGGTCTTGTGGAATTCAAAATAATAATACAATGTTCAACATGAAGGAAATGTAGTTGAACAAGAAGAGTACACACTAGGTCAAAGATCTAGCATTTGCATAAGCATGAATTTTATGCTTACACCAGCTATAGCGAATGGATATTCCCACATAGATCTATCACCTACATTCTTTTGAAACATACACTAAAATGATCTCTACAAAAAGTATTTGAAGAGAATTCATGTCAGATTTGACAATTCCAAAGAAAAAATATTATACTTCATTGTCACAGATAATATTCATCATAGAAGAGACTCTTGCAGTTGAAGCTGAAAACTATATGTGCAGTTAAAACGTAGACCCCTGAACCATGAAATTAAAGTTATCAAGTATAACAAGAGCATACATATATTAGAAATCATTATTAAGGATAGAAATATAATGAGGAGTGGTTAACATTCAGAAAGGTAGCGATTACCTTTACTAATGGACATCCATGCATGATTAGAAGCAGCAAGGAAGAGCTTATATTTTGAAGATAACTAGAAAGGTTAAGAACAACAATGATAGTATTAAAGGCATCCAGCCCATGTCAAAAGTAGCAATCGATATACTTAAGGAGTAGAGATTATTACTAAAGGAACAATGAATAATGTCTATGGAATAGTGAGTATACTTAACAAGTAATCTTGGAAGGTGTCAAAGAGCATTGGAATCTTTGAGAGGACAAGGTTCCTAAGGAAAGAAGAACATGGTGATGCAGATTGGTTGATGAAGAAGAATGGCTCTTTGGATAAAGAAGCCATAGAGAATGAAAATGTGCATGAGGGAGAGATCCTAGAAAAGGATAAGGTGAAGACAAGTTTTACATTGGGAGGAAAAAGAATAAAAGAGAAGCAATCAAGTGTTGAAGAGAAAGGAGAACCTAATGCTAAAAAGGTTGAAAAGGTTGGAACAGAGCCAAAGGAAATATATTCTGATGAAGACAGAAAAATATCAAGTCTTGAAAGGCTTGAAGAGAAGGAGATGATTCTTATTGGGACTATATACTATGTCCATTGAACATATATAGGGAAGAAGATGGGGAAGAATTTTTTCCCCAAAATAGTGAAGTATGAAGCTGATGAGATAGCCACTAAAGGAGAGTTAGATTGACAAGACAAATGGCAAGGGCATGAAGAGATGTTGTAGATAGCATCAGTGGTCTCAAGGTGTGAAGAGACTAACAACAAAGATAAAATGGTGATAAAGGGCCAAGAAAAGGTCAAGCAAGGTGTTTACACTCCAAGCATGGAGATGAAGTATAGAAATGTGAAGGAACTCAATTGTTTTTGGGTTCTTATTCTGATTTTATTGCAAGTATATGTTTCTATGAGAGAGATTCCTAGTATGGTGAAGATGGAAATGGTTGGAAAGTGTCATATATTGGAAGGATCTTCTAATTGCTTCTTGTTTCTAATTGTTTGTTTGATGGTTACTAATCCAAAAAAAGATAAGAAGAAGGTACAAGAAGAAGCAGGTAGAGGGTTTGAACCTCCAAGAAGTTCACATGAAGATGGGGGGGTGAACCCACAATAGTGGGTTACAATTTTTTGAAGGCAGGAATTCATCCCAAAAAGCATTTTCAAAAAATTATTCTTTACCAACTTTCGATAGAAACTCACTTACACTTTCAATCGTAAGTGCTACACTTACGATTGAAAGTCCTTAGACATAGGACTTTCGATCGTAAGTTACTTTCGATAAAAAATTTTAAGTAACTTTTGATCGAAATTTACTTATGAACTTTTGATCGAAAGTTTCTAATTAATGACTTTCGATCGAAAGTCATTAATTAGGGTTTTTGGGCAAAGTATCTTAGTAATGACTTTTCGATCGAAACTAGATGACTCTTAATCAAAAGTTCTTAGTAATGACTAAATTTTGCATTTTTGGGCAAAGTAATTTTGATAGAAAGTACTTTCGATTGAAATTCAATACTTTCGATCGAAAGTACTTTCTATCGAAACTGCCTAAAATGGGACATGGTTTCAAGTTTTCAAGAAATTTTGAGAATTTCATGGTTTCGGGCCTCAAGCGCACTAGTCAACTGGATAAATAAGAAGACATCCTTTTTCATATGACAAGTACTCGGAACTAGCTTTCTAACGATTATATATTTGACTATTTTTAAATTTATTATGTGTATGGTTTTTGACGTTAAATAAATGTAGGTTTTTTATCAAGTATAAACCTCTGAGTTTGACGTTCAATGAAAAATAGTAAAACAAGGAATTTTTTTAAAAAAATAACAATGCCCTCCGTATTCATGTCTACTTTCTATTAAAAAATAAATAATTGAAATTTGATAAATACATAATAAGTTATAAGCTATGTAGTCAAGGTAGGTCAAAATTTTGGTTTAGTCAACTTCAAACGTTAATAAAATATGCAATAATAGTGATAATGTTGTCAAACCAATTGCATGCCCTCCGTATGGATGTTACAAAACTAAATTTGAAAGAATCGCATCCATATCTATTTTACAAAAAAAATTATGCTCTATGAAAATAGTGTTACTATTTGAAAATGACGTTTTTAGCACCATACAAGTTTTCGTGGGAGAAAGAAAAAGGTATTCAAATAAATTAATAAAAATTTAAAAATATATATATTTAGAATCTAGACAGAAAATCGTAAAGACTCTAATTTACTTCATCCTCTGATTTCGAGCGGTTCAACAACAATATGCATCTGAATCTGAAAGTTTTTCTCAAAATGTAGAGTTCAGTGTCTGTTCAGGCTAAAAAGTGTAACGCACTATTATGGGTTCACCCTGGGAAATAGGTGTGAGAAGGAAGCATTGTGTAGAGATAGACATCCCATGGTTGAGGGAGCAACAACATGGGGATCTAGAGGTCAAGATGGCATAGGGCCTGAAGTAGACAAAGATGCAAAAAGGGTGAATAGTAAGGAACTTCAAGGACATGAAAGTTCATTTTTTGATGTTTGATTTGTAGGTACACCAGTTCCAAGGGACTTGAAACAATTTGAAGACTAGGAGGTAAGGTGCAAGGGCACACAGGGCTACAAGGGTCACTAGAAAGACCTAAGGATAAAACCATGAAAAACATGAATTAAAGAGGACATATTGGACCTACAAGGTCATTCAAAGATATAATATGCCTATTCAAGACATTTTTTTGTAAATGAAAAGTCAATATGACAACACTTTTATATTCTTGTAATTGAGTAGATAGTCAGTTTTAACTGTCTCATTCGGTTTGAGGGTAGTTCTAAAGGGTGGTTCATCATCATTTGGGTCTTAAAAGAGACCTAATTTCATTTTCAAGGATATTATAACATGCGCTTGGTCGAAGAGAGAAAGATATCCAATTTTATAAGTAATAAAAATATATTTTAATTCTGCACTTTTCTGATTTTCTAGAAATGCAGTCACTTTCCTTGCATTGTACGTAACTTTAATGTATATGTATTGAAATCTTATTGGTTTGAGGTGTTATAGGAATGAACTATATTTTATTGAGTAGTGGAAACACCCCATTTTGAGTTTTATAGAGGGAGAAATCTGATTTTTGGTGGAAAACAATCAAAACCCTCTTCTAGGGTAAACTAAGAGTGTAGATATGTGATTCCTTGCATAGTTTCACATTGAATAAGGACTCTTCATGTGGAGGGATGATATATGAAATTTTTTATATTACCCCTAGTAATTTTAAGAGGATCATAAATGAATTCATGTGCCATGCAGTCAGAAGAGTGACTGGATTGTCATAGAGAGCAAAGAGGGCTGATTGTTAAAGTCAAAAGTTTGAAGGCTTTGTCCATACTTAAAATGTGTTTGCGACATAGAGGATTAAGGGAGATTAAGATATGTGTGTCTAAAACAAGGAGGAACCTTGAATAAGGTAGATAATCTCATTGTAAGAGTAGAGCAATCAAAGTTGTAGAGATGGACATGACTGTCTCAGAATGACAATGACTTTGTAAGTTGGATTACCTTGTTTAAAAGTTTTGTTAAATGGATGAAATGGATTAATGGATTGGTATGAGTGTGGGAAGAGTCTATAAGATGTTAGGGTGTCTTTTGGATTAGAAGAAAAAGTCAAAAAATACTTAGGGGGAATGGTATGATAACTGTCTCAAGGAGGCACAAGTTACAGAGTCACTGTCTTATAGGATAGTCAATTGTATTTTCTTTGTAGACCAGAGGGTCAAGGGTGTAGTTCCATGAACAAAGGATTAAGGGTTCCATAGGGGCTTGGGTGCAGAGGAATCCTTTGGTTCAATGCTAAGTCTCTATTCAAGAGTCTAGTGGGAGTGAGTGTGTGTGGATAGTCATAGAAAGTGGAAGAATGTTGGAGTTTGGGTGAAGGATCAAAGGGCTAGTATGCCTTGAAGAGAAAAATGATCTCATGATGTGTGGGATGGTGTGTTAACAAGTGGTGAGAACTTAGAGTTAGAAGGGCTCCTTTGAAATTTCTCTTTAGATTCTGAATTAGTTCTATTGTCTCTTTGAATAACAGTTGTGCCTCCTCTTCCATTGTTACTAAATCCTCCTCAACCTCTACCTCTACCTCAGGTAATTTGTAGTTGAGTTTTCAAAGCATTATCCAATGGATTATCATCATACCTTGTCATCCTGCATTCATGTGCAATCAATGAACAAATAAGTTCATTGATATGCATTTTACCTATGTCCTTAAAATCTTCTATAGTCACAAATACAGTCTCAAACTTCTTTGGTAAACATCTAAGAACTTTCTCAATCACTCTCTCATCTAATAGGTCATCATCGTATTGTCTTAATTGATTGACAATATTCATGACCTGTGGCATAAAACCATCCACAATCTTGTTGTCTTTCATCTCCAGGTTCTCAAAATCTCTCTTCAAAATTTGCAACTTAACATTCTTTACCTTGGATATACCTTGGTAACAAGTCTCAAGTGTGTCCCAAGCCTTCTTTGAAAAATTTACACTAGACACCTTTGGAAATATACTCTCATTTAAGCCTTGGTGAATAAGGCCAAGAGCTTTATTATCCTTCTTTCAATTCTCCTTCAATAGATTTCGATCACCATTTGATAGAGCAGACTCTGCTGCTTGATTAGGAGGCTATGGATATCCATCAGTCATGAATCATCAAAGACCATCAACACGAAGAAATGTTCTAATTGTAATAGACCATGAATCATAGTTTTTCTTAGTTAGAACAAGAACCTAAGATTGGATTGAACTATTTAAAGCCATCTTAGTTCCAATTTTAGATAAGCTAGCTCTTCTCATAGCAATAATAATTCACACTGAATCCTTTGTGCTCTTATAGCAATTTGAAGGAAATAGGGGAACTACAAGAAACATAGTGTTTAAATAATATGACAAAGCATATAAATCGGTAGTATTGATCAAAATAAAAATGCAGATATAGATTTTGTATGCTACAACATACAAACAAAATTTTTATTAATGGACAATAAGTAAAACAAAGAATTGAACTCTTCTAAGTTATCAAAAATCTGCATGCCCCATCCCATAAAAACCTCATCTAGACTTGCATATTACAATAGTATTTCTAGAAAAGAATTCTATACTAGTTGGTCGAGTTAACTTGCAAGACACATAAAGTTAAGACATAATTTGATTTACTAAATCAGATTTCCAAATCATATTGACTGCAGGGTAAAACAAAATATAGATCTGATTTGTCTAAAGTAGATCTTTGCTGGTAACTATAAAGCTTGCAACACAAGGCAAGTTAAGATCAGATGTTTTTTAAATAGATACAAATTAGATTTTTCATTTGTTAGGCATGTTAGGATAAACATAGATCAGATCTTCTGAAAGGGTATTCAAATGACTTGGAAGAAATTAGATTTAGTTCCAATAGACAATAGCAATATGGTTATGTTGATATATGACTCAATAACCAATGTATGGGTTACATTGGAGCTCACAAAGTCACCCTTATCAATTTTTGAGGGGAAGGTTTACTCAGCTAACCGGCTGAAGTCACAACTTGCAGCCTTTAATGTTCCATAGAGATGTTGGGAGATCATTGAACTACTAGGGAACAATTTTAATTATTGGCCATATACATGGAGATTAACTGGGTCTAAAGGAAATGTTGTTTTGGTACAGATTAGGGAGTTAAAATTATCAAAATTGATTGAGATGAATTCAATTGTAGATGGTTGGAATTGGCAACAATTCCAAGAAGCTTACACGAAGATGCAAGGAGACTACCCATTAAGACTAATGGAAAACCTACCAGTCCGCGTGCATATATTCCACACATTGTGGTTAATAGTTATGGGTGGCTTTCTGTATATTTGCCAGGAACTAGGTGGGATTTCTTTGATGCAGAGAGAAATATGATATTCAACATTGACGAAAAACAACTGTGCATGTTTTAAGAGTCACATTTCATGCCATTTCATGCTTATTGTAACTGCTCTACCATGTAATAGCTACATAGATTGTGAAGCCCAATCTTCCTTCTACGGTAACTATCAGATTCCTTTATTCTTCTGGAGATGTTACGAGCACCTTTTGACCATGCAATGTAAAAGCTTATGAGCTGAGAGCTGTTGTAATATTATAACATACTTATTTTCAATAAGAGATATTGGCCCTACTTGAAAGTGGATGTAATCCATAACAGCTGGATGAACCACTATAAACATTGTGTCTCTTATCTGTGCATTCTTTTATCTTTCATTCTGTTTGAATTAGTCTTTGTCTGCAATTTTTACTTTCAACAATTGGTATCAGAGCTGGTTAAGCTCATTCAATTTTTCTTGAAAACGGTGAGGTTTTACAGGCACCATGGATGAGGTAGACAAATGAAAGATTGAAAAGTTTTCAGGGAAGAAGTTCAGGTTATGGAAAGTGCAGATAGAATCTCTACTTGTCAAGTAGGATTTGCAACCCACATTACTTGGAAAAATGAACGGAAAGGGTGAAATGTCAGATGAAGATTGGGAGAAGATCGATCAAAAAGCAAAGGCAACGATTTTCTTATCTCTATCAAGCAATGTGCTCTTCAATGTTTGGACAGAGAAGACCATGAAAGAACTATGGGATAAGTTATCTTCATTATATGAGATAGCTTCAGCATCGAACAAAGTATTTATCATCAAGAAATTGTATAATCTAAAAATGAAAGAAGGAGGAGTGCTTTCAAATCATCTCAATGAGTTCAATACTTTAGTCACTTAGTTGATTTCGGTTAGCATCTCATTAGATGATGAAATAAAGGTAATATTAATATTATGCTCTCTTTTGAACAGCT
Organism: Chamaecyparis obtusa; assembly: GCA_027943335.1. Taxonomy (NCBI): domain Eukaryota; kingdom Viridiplantae; phylum Streptophyta; class Pinopsida; order Cupressales; family Cupressaceae; genus Chamaecyparis; species Chamaecyparis obtusa. The sequence continues at coordinate 151,070 of BSBK01012440.1, read as the reverse complement.
AGGAAGGAGTTGTAATGGCTATAAGCACTTCCGTTGCAGCCAAGAGCAAATTGAAATTCGATGAAGTCACAGCCACATTACTTAGTGAAGACATGCGAAGGAAACATCAAGAACCCTCTTCCGGTGATGCTCTAATAGCTGTGAGCACAAGCAATAGAGGTAGAAGTCATGAGAGAGGAAGAAACCATAATAATAATGGAAGAGGTAAATCGAGTCATCACTCGAAATCGAGAGGAAAAAATGGCACATGCTGGTTTTGTGGAAAATATGGGCACACAAAGAAGCAATGTTCGAATTACAAAAGGGCTCAAAATAATGTTATTAATGCCAGTGTTAATGTTGCAACTGATGGAGCTTTGGTACTTGCAGCTAGTGACACAGATTCAAGCTTGTGGGTTCTCAATTCTGGTGCCTCATTTCATGCAACTCCATGTCGGAGTGCTTTCACAAATTACCATGAAGGTATGTTTGGCAAAGTTTTTCTTGGGGATAATAAAGAATGTGATATTGTCAGAAAAGGGGATATTTTATTGTCCCTGAAAAATGGAAGCAAATAGATTTTAAAAGATGTTAGGCATGTTCCTACACTTCAGCATAATCTGATTTATGTTAGTCAGTTATATACACAAGGTTACAATGTTAGTTTTGATTTAGCTTCTTGGAAAGTGTCCAAAGGATAATTAATTTTAGCAAAAGGGCAGAAAAATGAAAGTTTATACACATTAGAATGTAATGGTGAAGTGGGAGTAGACATGGCGGTTACAGATAGCAATGCCAAACTTTGGCATAAGAGGCTCGGTCATATGAGCAAAATAGGTCTTGAAGTTATGCTTCAAAGAGACCAACTTCCGGGTCTAAAATCGGTTGATTTAGAATTGTGTGAGCATTGCCTTTATAGCAAGCAAAATCACACCAGCTTCGTAAGGACATGTCATGAGAGGAAATCATCTCCATTAGAGCTCATTCATTTTGATATTTTTGGTCCTACAGAGGTAACTTCTATCGGTGGTCCTAATTATTTTGTCACATTTCTTGATGATTGCATGCACAAAGTTTGGGTTTATATGCTGAATAAGAAATCAAAAGTTTTTTCAAAATTTAAAAGCTTTAAGGCTAAGGTGGAAAATCAGATTGGAAGAAAAATAAAATGTCTTCTAATGGACAATGGTGGTGAGTTTTTCTCTTCATAGTTTGATCATTTTTGTGCAGATCATGGTATTCGACGGATTAAAATAGTCTCGTATACACCTCAAGAAATTAGTGCAACTGAGAGGTTGAATCAGACTATTTTGGAGAGAGCTCAATGTATGTTGTCTAATGCCAGTTTGGGGAAGGAATTTTCGGCAGAGGCTTGTAATACAACAGTTTATTTAATCAACCGAGCTCCTTCATCACATCTAGATTTTGACATTCCAGAAGAGAGGTGGGTTGGTAAGAGAATTTCTTTTTCTCACTTGCGTGTTTTTGCGTGCGATGCATATGCTCACATTAATAAGGAGCAGAGAACAAACTTGAATTTTAAATCCAAAAGATGTATATTTTTGGGGTATGGTGAGGATGAATTTTGTTATCATCTATGGGATTCAATCACCAAGAAAGTGATACAGAACAGGGATGTTGTATTTAATGAGAAATCATTCTCAGGTTTGCAAGTTCAGAATTCTTCTTCTGATGAATTTATTCAATTTAATCTATTTGATAATGGAAATTGTATGCAGAAAACCTCCCGAGTTACCTTTCACCCCTCTACAGCTATTGTGCCCCCTAGAAATATTAATCCCTCCTCACTCCATACTCCAATGCCAATTCCAATTAGCACATAGCCCAACATTGCTTCCATAGAACATGCCCCCCTTTTGTTTGACTGTTGAGCCACGACAGAGCAAGCTTCTCTCCAAATGTAGCCTCCAACCGAACTCACAAATGTGACTCCTTGCAATGCCACTGTTGCCATGTGGGATGTCCAATTTCCCACACATCCTACCACCTCAGCCTTACCTCAAGGACCCCTATCGCGTTCTTCTTCCCTGTTGGATTTATCTTCCCTACCACAGTTTTCTTCTCTGCCGCGGGCAGAGCATGTGCTAGACTTGGCACACTCCCCGCGTGACCATGGGGACTCCATTGCAATTCATGTGGACTCCATAGCAGCTTGCGTTGAGCCTCCCCTATGCATTGAGTAGCCTCTGCGCGACCAACACTTGCAGCACCAGGAACATCCACTGCTGCCTATACACTCCCCTCTGCCACGTGAGCAAGCTGCAGTCTCCACTCCCCAATGTACACCTTCTAACTTGCGTGAGCAGCATGCGATGCTATCTCCACACCCTATGGGAACTCAAACATAAGGGGCACAGTCTGTGATAGAGAATTGGTGGGCATTTCAATTGCCAACACCACAAAATGTTAATGAGACATCTTGCAAACAGCAGGCTCCTAGTAATTTATATGGTTTTGAATTTTCAAAGGCTACTGGCCCAATTCACAATCTAGATATCAATCAAAATCTTCAACCTTGAAGATCTACCAGAGAGAAAAAGCATCCCAGGAAATACAATGATTATGAACTATTATTTACTTTGCATTCTAATCAGGCAGAGCCACAAACATTTAAACAAGCATGCACTGATGTTAATTCTGTATTTTGGATGGATGCAATGAGAGATGAAATGGATTCTTTACACACGTATCAGACTTTGGATTTGGCTCCTCTTCTGCCAAACTATAAAGCTTTGAAAAATAAATGGGTCTATCGTATAAAAGAGGAAAATGGAGGATGGAAGAGATACAGGGCCATATTGGTAGTGAAGGGATTTTCTCAACAAAAAGGTGTAGATTTTAATGAGATTTTTTTTTTCAGTTGTTAAAATGTAGACCATTCGTTTGGTACTTGGCATGGCAGCAGCGTGGGATCTTGAGCTTGAGCAACTCGATGTGAAAATAATATTTTTACACGGGGACATTGTTGAAGAATTATATATGGAACAACCGGAAGACTTTGTAAAATAGGGGCAGGAGCATTTAGTTTGCAGGTTAAAGAGGAGTCTCTATGGGCTGAAACAAGCCCCGTGTCAATGGTATTTAAAGTTTGATAACTTCATGACTCAGCAAGGTTTTACTCGCTGCGAATCAGACCCATGTGTCTACTTCAAAAGGCTTCCGACTGGTGAGTTTGTGATCTTGTTATTGTATGTTGATGATATGTTGACTGCTGGTAACAGTATGAGAGTCATTCATGATTTGAACACACATTTGTCTCTTCATTTTCCAATGAAAGATTTAGGGGCAGCAAAGATGATTCTTGGGATGGATATAATCTGAGATAGACATAAGAGAGAAATTCAGTTATCTCAAGAAAAATACATTCTTAAAGTTTTAGAGAAATTTAATATGACAAATGCAAAATCGGTTGCCGCTCCATTGGCTAATCATTTCCGATTGTCCTAAAAAATGTGTCCTTCTACTCAGGAAGAAAAACAAGAGATGGTTGGTATTCCTTACTCTTCCGCAGTTGGGAGTTTAATGTATGTCATGGTTAGCACATGTCCAAATATTGCTCATGCAGCGGGAGTTATGAGTGGTTTTATGAGTAATCCTGGTAAAACTCATTGGCAAATAGTTCAATGGACTCTTCGGTATTTGAGAGGCACTTCCTCTCATGTTTTATGTTTTAACAGTTAGACCCCTTACATTTGCGGATATGCTGATTCTGATATGACTGGAGATTTAGATACAAGGAGGTCAACAATAGGCTATGTGTTTACTTTTGCTAGGGCAGCGATTAGCTGGACTTCTCGGAAGCAACAATTGGTTGCTCTTTCCTCCACCAAGGCTGAATACATTGCTCTCACTGAGGGAGCTAAAGAGCTGATATGGTTACAGCAATTGTTTGGAGAGTTGGGATTTAAACAATCCACATTTACTCTATTCGCTGATAGCAACAACGCCATTCATTTGGCCAAAAATTCAGCTTTCCACAGTCGCACAAAGCATATTGAAACCAGATTTTATTTCATCCGTCATGCTCTTGAAGAGGGAAGATTATATTTTGAGAAGATTGATATCAAGGTCAATCCGACTGATGCGTTCACCAAGGTTGTACTGCAAGAGAAGTTTGAATTCTATAGAACTTCTCTCGACATTGTGACGACATAGCCATAAGCAGCAAGTGGGGGATATCTCTAAGCAGCTCGCCTCGTAGCATTGATTGGACTTCAAGTGGGAGATTGTAATGGCTCTGTCGTGTAACAGCTACGCAGATTGTGAAGCTCAATCTTCCTTTTGCGGTAACTGTCAGATTCTTTTATTCTTCCAGAGATGTTACGAGCGTCTTTTCACCATGCAATGTAAAAGCTTATGAGCTGAGAGGTGTTGTAATGTTGTAACAGACTTATTTTCAATAAGAGATATTGGCCCTACTTGAAAGTGGATGTAATCCAGAACAGTTAGATGAACCACTATAAACATTGTGTCTCTTGTATGTGCATTCTTTTATCTTTCATTCTGTTTTAATTAGTCTCTGTCTGCAATTTTTACTTTCAACACTTATGAGCTCAACAATATTTGGCGGCCTTTATAGTCCATGTTACATTTTTTGCTTTTCGATATTTTTTTTCTTGTTTTTAGAGGGTTGTTACTGCAAATCATACATTATAAGTAAGTGTTGCAATGTTTCACATTAGTTTTTTTTGAGATTGTTTATATCGTAAGTGTTGCAACATTTGACATTAGGTTTTGGAAATTCTTTATTTGATTAAAGTATGTCTGATTAAATGTTTTAAAAATTTTATACTTTCATCTTAATGAAATAAAATTATGTTTCTATAGTATCAAAATATATTCTTTAATAGTAAGAAGATCAATTGTATTATTTCACCTATTAATTTTAAAATAACAAGATCCTAAATTCTGAGGGAAGGCCTCATAACTTGTACCAACATGGAACACAATTAGAAAAGTCATAAAAATTTGTACTTATTATAAATTTATAGGAATAAATCATTAACATATTTTTCTTATATCAATAGAAAGATTTTTTCACATTTTTTTGTTTAAAACATCCAGCTTCAAATATAATCAGAATAAATTAGTTCAAAGTAAAGAAGTCTTTGTCAGTTAAAATGTATCTATTTTGGTATTTTGTAAATTTAAACATCTTCGCCCAACTTTTGGATGGAACAGTTTAAATCATAGGTATTAAGATTTGACTTCTAAACTTAATATATTAATAAACATTCATAATTTATTGGCATTCTCTAAATATAATATATTGCTTAGTGTGTCTTATTTAAAAAGAGCCTATCAGAGCTAACACAGCGTGTGTATGCTAGAATTATGAGTCACTGCCAACCCAGAGCAAAAAGACATCCATTTTTATCTTGGAAGAACTCATTGAAACTTCTTGTAGACATGAAAGCGGACAATACCTTTTCTTCCTATCATATTTAGGGGAGAATTTTTAGGTAAATAAGAAAGCCTATTCTGAACTCGCATCTATAAATGATCCCACGCATTCCCTCCTGCGAAAAACCCGAAATGCCTTCCTTTGGGTTCTTCTTGGGAGAGCGGAGAGACAAGGAGAGACATTGATTTCTATTTGACACCCATAAGCAAGACACCTGCATTCCACGCTATAATTAATAACAAAAATGCACCTTCAGCAGTAGCGCTCTGAGGTTTCATGGGAGAACTGAGGAATCTAGTTAAGACCTCTCGTTGATACGGCTAAAAGCATGGGAGACGCCTAAATTATGGGTAAGTACACAGCTATACCTGAAGGAAGCAAGGGAGGAAACTTGAAGGCTCGTTACAAGCAATTTTTTGAAAATAATATGTTTAATAATGAAAATAAATGAAACAATATCTAATTCAAAGTTAAACTTTGATGTGGTCAAGCATAAATTAGTGTGATAACTGAATTATCCAAATGTTTCTGCACTTTGTGCATAAAAGTATGATAGTATTTTCATACGAGAAAGAATACAATAAAATCTATTTAGTAAATCTGACTTCCAAAATTCTTTACTTTGAATATGTATAAAAATGATATAAGTTTTGATGTTGCCTCTCAAAACTTCATTTAATGATCAGACGGCCATGATCTCATAATAACAAGATAAATGCTAAGAAACAATAAAGGAAATCCTACTCAGGGCCATGACAGTTTGGAACAAATCAGAACAGTCCCACCTACAAAATTAATCAAAAACCTTAAAATTCATCTGATGAAAACATCCTATTAAAGATGGCTAAAATTCTTATTTAATAAATTTTCAACCCAATTATCCAATGTTCTTTATGTCAACTATATATTTTTAAAAATTCAATATATAGTATATTTAGAAAAATTTGTGAGTTATATACCGACCTAATTAAAAGTGATTCTAATATCATTTAAGAATGATTAATCTACAAATAAAATCCACTTTGAAATTACTCGTCCTCACAACAGTATTGAGGAGGCACAAAACTCAACTACATGAAGAATTTTTTCAGTTAGAACATTTTCAACAATCCAATTACCCAAAGTTCATTATGTCAATTCTATATTAAAAAACTTTAATATGTACTATGTTGACAAATAATTGTAAGCTCTACACCCTCCCAATTATAATTAACCCTAATATCATTTAAGAATGATTAATCGACAAATAGAATCCACATGTAAGTAAATTTGACAAATCTAAAATAAATATTAAAATACAATTGCAAAAGAGAGGTGTCAAAATAATTGACCAAGCTTCAGTTGTACAATGATGTTTGAATAAAAATTGTTAATGATGAAAATAAAAAGTTTAATAACGTAATCACTCACAATTTATAGCTGGTAAATTCATATTTATAGTCTTCCAACTTCAGATCTCAAATAGAAATTAATCCATTTCAAATATTTACTATAATTTCTTTCTTTCAATATATAATTTTTAAAAATATTATTTGTAAGAAAAAATAATTAAAAGAAGATAAAAAATATATATTTTAAATTTATTCCTAATAATAACTGTTTTAAATTGAAATATAGAAAATAAAATATAAAACTAGTAAATCAATAAATAAGAATAATACAATTGGTCTTTCTACTATTAAATAATATATTTTGATACTAGAGAAACATAATTTTAATTTTATTTCATTAAGATGAAAATATAAAATTCTTCAAGCATTTAATAAGACATACTTTAATCAAATAAGAAATTTCCAAAACATAATGTCAAACATTCCAACACTTACTTATAATATATGATTTGCAGTACAAACCTTTAAAAAAAAATGAAAAAAAAAATCTAAAAGCAGAAAATGGAACATGGACTATAAAGGCCACCAATTATTGTTGAGCTCATAAGCACGAAATGGTATGAAATGTGTCTCTTCAAACATGCACAGTTGTTTTCCGTCAATGTTGAATATCATATTTCGCTCTGCGTCAAACAAAGACCACCTAGTTCCTGGCAAATATACAGAAAGCCACCCACAACTATTAACCACAATGTATGGAATATATGCACTCGGACGGGTAGGTTTTCCATTAGTTCTATTGGGTAGTCTCATTGCATCTTCGTGTAGGCTTCTTGGAATTGCCGCCAATTCCTGCAACCATATACAATTGAATTCATCTTCAATCAATTTCGATAATTTTAACTCCCTAATCTATACCAAAACAACATTTCCTTCAGACCCAGTTAATCCCCATCTATATGGCCAAGCATAAAAATTGTTCCCTGGTAATTCAATGACCTCCCAACATCTCTGCGCAACATTAAAGCATGCAATTTGTGACCTCGTCCGGTTAGCCCAGTAAAACTTCCCCCTCGAATACACCTCTTCTCCCTGGGGAAAAACTGATTAGGGTGATTTTGTGAACTCCAATGTAACCCATACATTGGTTGTTGAGTCGTATATCTCCATGACCATATTGCTATTGTCATGTAGGTATTTTTTATTGTCTCCTAGAACCATGGTACAGACCTTTTTCACTGTATCGAAACCAAATCCAACAAAATCGTAATGCTGAATTCTGTTAAGGGGTGGGAGGATTCTCTGTGTCCTGATAACAGGGTTGTAAATTAATAGTGAAATTTGTCTCTTGCGATTGGTGAAACAAATTAGACTCTTCCATACTGTCAACATTGTAACACGCTGGGCTCCAAAATGTGAAAAATCTGGTAAATGAAATTGATGGATAGGATTAGTGCATTGAGGATGAATTAGATAGAAATTTCCAACGTCAGCTTCGCAAGTAGAGCAAGCATCGATGAAAGCAGGAAATGAACGAGGTGGCACAATAGCAGAGATTGATTGAAAGGAGGCATTCTCTGTTGAAATAAATTGTCTCCAATCTTTACAGACCCTCTCGACTGTAAAAGTAGACAGACTAGCTATAATTTGCATCAACAATTCATGTGGTAGCCTGCACCATATTTTAGAATCCATCTCGATATTATTTTGCCTTATAATACCCATTCGCATAGCTTGACGTAAATCATTTGTTGCGTGTAATATCATAAATGCCTTTTCCCGATCTGGCCTGTATCGCACAAAGCGCATACAATCAGGATCCCGCAACATCTTCT
>BSBK01012440.1:0-137500 GCA_027943335.1 Chamaecyparis obtusa | reverse complement strand
TATTAACCGCACCGATATGAGCTTGCAAGTGGGTCTAATGTGTTAGAGAATCTGCAATGCCGCAAGTGCAACAAAGAGCTACTGGTGGGTCATTAGGTGGTGATGTGTTTGGACTTGGTGGACACTAGTGTAGCATGGGCCCCGTAGATTCAAAATCTATGATGGTCGCATGTTGGCATGGGATCTTCTGATCCCATGCGATCATGCGACCACCATTGGATTCTTTGTAGTTTCCAAGCAGTGTTGTCGTGGGTCTGATGTGCCAAGTCAGGGTGACGTGCTCCAGTTTGCTGAGTTCTTATTGGTCAGAACAAAGAGATATGCCATGTGGTTGCTGAGGTGTTGATGATAGGGCAACTGGGATGAATGGTAGAATGCTAGGTGGCATAAATGGGCTCAGAGTTTGAGCGACTTGGTGACTAAGCATTTGCCTCCATGCGCCCCGGTTTCTTTTTGTTACTGGTGCCGAGCACCCAGTGCTGAGGATTTTGTTTTGTTTGTTTTCTTTTGTGATGTAATAATGGGAAATGATTTACATTCCCTTGTTTGAATTTAGTCCATTTTTGTATGGTCCGGAATCTTTTGGTATTTTTATAAACCAGGAATTTCGAATCCTTTGGACTATTTTGTCATGTTTTGTTTCCTTTTAAATGGTGTTTAGTTTGTTTTAGTGTTTAGCGGGTTTCATGTGTTTCCATCTTTTACAGATTTTCGATAGTCATCTTGGTTAGTAAGTTTAAGAAGATGTTTATCTTCTAAATGCTGTTTTCGGTTTTCAAACAGTTGTATTGATAACCGTGGAACCAGTTGTAAGCTGGGTTTTTGATATATGTATTGGTCCAATCGATGATTGGAATAGAGAACCTTAGAAGCACAAACAAAAAATAAAAAAAAAGAGAGATTGGATTCTAAGTATGTTGGTTTCGGTTTTCTGCACTCGTTTATGATGTGTTGACAGTGCAAATATTCGATAAGTTGCACATTGTCACAGTTTCATCTTTTTGTGCAAATCCTATATAATTCCTTAGTCATATGTGTCACAGATTCATTTTTGTTTTGATATATGCAGAGATTTCGGGTTCCTAAAACCCCATAACTGATAATCTAAAGTCTATGTCGGTTTATGCTGGAGTTCCAATCAATAAAGCAGTTTGTTAATTTTGTGAATCGGGTTCAACCCGGAATAGATGGTTATCAATTTTCGAAGGGTTTTGGCCTTGCATTGAATTTAGTTTTCAAGGCAATCTCAACTTGAGACTTTATAACATAAACCATGCTGTGGGTCATGTTTCATTTGTTTAACAAAGCTGACTGTGCGGCAGTCATCATTGTTATTGCATCTGTAGACTGAATCAGTGTATATAGGAAGTGATTGTTAATTATATTGTGGAAACCCGCATTTACATTTTGGAAAACCGCGTTGACCATCTTTGTCTTTGTTAACACAGTCGACTATAAAAGACTATAAACCATTTGAAAGATTATCTGTTATTTAGATTCGGGTTTCAATTCATTAAACATACAACACTCCATCCGGTCGAACTGAAAACTATAGTTCGATCCTGATGTGAGGTCGTGGCCCAATCTGTGACTTCATCACGAAACTTTCTATGCCGTGGAATGAAGAACAAGGTAGGGTAATGTCTTTAACAAACTCAGCATTCAAGAATGAAAATCGTGCTTCAAGGTGAAAGTACCTAATAAAGAAGTCTATGAATCAGAGAAGACAATGAATGGTTTTGAAGTGACTCCAACAGTCGCGGATGCCCTAACAGGGTATTACTATGCCAACAGATTAAATGCCCTAATCGGATTTAATCTATATGCTACCAGTTCTGGCCGAGCATTTCCTAGACTGTTAACAATACTCCAGCACAGTACGAAGGGAAAGCAGTCATTGAAGAGAAGAGAATGGTAGTAACATACCAAATAAGGTTTGGAATCAAACCACAGTTCCCGATCAGCAACTCGGTGCCCAGAAAGATTTCCAATAGTGAACCGCTTTGAGAAGACCCAAATGAAATCAATCCGGATTGATTCTAATCCAAACTAATCAATTGGATTAATGCATCTTCGTGAAAGATATCATTGCTGAACCAGAGTGGAAAACTACTCGGAGTTCTGTTTAAGTAAGTGAAGGGGAACCCTGTTCATAACACAGATTTTATGTTATTACAACTTAATTATGAGTAAACAAAACTCTAGAAATTCACAAAGTTTAACAGTGGGAGTTTAGAAATTTGGATTCAAGAATAGTTATTTTTCTTGACAGTATAAAGAATTTTTCTGTATTAAATTGATCAGAATTTATAAACAAGTTGGAACTTGATATCAATGTTCACAGTTTGAACTGTTAGGTCTATTGTTGGAAAATCAAAAGGTTGGGTCCAACAAAGTTCTGTTGTGTTAGCTCTGCATCAAGTGGTATTAGAGCCACAAGATACCTTTTTGGGAATAACAAGATGGCGGATGGAGATGAAATCCCTATCAGAATCACCAATGTAGAATTGGCTAAGATAGTCAAAGAGCAAATGGCAGAGAGTAGGGCTGTTAGAGAGGAGAATAGAGCAATAAAGAGAGAGTTAGATAAGTTGAAAGGCCAAATGAGGAGAGGAGGCCAAGAAGAGTCAGAAGAAGAAGAAGAAGAGCAAGATCTAGCCGATCAAGCAAATATGCCGGAGGATCAAAGGGCAATGCTTGCAGCCCTAGAGAGGGTAGGAGTAAAGGATAGGAATGATATACCTTTTCTCCATGGCAAATTGGAACCGGAAGAGCACATGGATTGGATAGAAGCTTTGGAGAATTATTTTGAGTGTGAGGTAATACTTCCAAGCCAAAGGGTGAAGTTGGCAAAGTCAAAATTGAAGGGACCAGCCCTTAGTTGGTGGAATTTTCTACAAAATGAAAGATTGGAAGAAGGAAAAGAGGCCATTTCCACTTGGATCAGAATGAAGGCAGAATTGAAAAGACAATTTGTACCGGATGATTATGAAGTGACTCTTCATAAGAGACTCCAAAACTTGAAGCAAAAAGATCTTGATGTGAGTACCTATACTCAAGAGTTTCACAATTTGACCTTGAAGGCCAAAATGTTTGAAACTGAAAAACAAAAACTTGCAAGGTATATCAATGGATTGAAGTATACCATCCAAGATGAATTGACATTGGTTAATGTGGAATCAGTCCACAAATGTTTTCAGCTTGCCCTCAAGATTGAGGAAAAACAAAAAAGAAGAGGAGAACAAAGTAAGGGAAGAGGAAACTCATTCCGTGGAAGAGGAAGATTTAATGGAAGAGGAACTTTCCCTAAGTTCCAAGGTGAAGGCAGCAATCAAAGTGCTGATAATGATGATAGTGGTAGAGGTTCATTCAGAGGAAGAGGGTCAAATAATGGCAGGGGTAGATCAAGAGGAAGAAGCCCTAATGTATTTACTGGAAGATGCTTCTCATGTAACCAAGTTGGGCATCAATCTTTCAGATGTCCACAAAAGAATGACAGCAGCAATCAAGGAGATAGAAGGGTACAATTGATTCAAGAAGAGGATTGCCAAAGCAATTCATCATACCATACAGCCTCATCCAAACATGCTGATCTGGTGCAAGGAGAAACTCTTATGTTCAATAGATCACTGTTGGTACCACTCAACAAGGAGCCAGCTCAAAGGAAATCCTTATTCTGGACTACTTGCAAGGCAAAGGGTAAAGTATGTAAGGTAATTGTTGATTCCAGCTCTACTGAAAATCTAGTTTCTTTGGAAATGGTAACCAAGTTAAATTTGAAAAGGCTTCCACATCCTACTCCCTATAAAGTTTCTTGGTTGAATAAGGAGAAGCAAACTATTGTGAATGAACAATGCTTGGTAGAATTTGAAATTGGTGATTATAAAGATAAGGTTTTATGTGAGATAGTTGAAATGGATGCATGTCATCTTATTTTAGGAAGGCCATGGCAATATGATACTAATGCCCAGCATAATGGAAAAACAAATGTGTTTAATATAACAAAGAATGGTGAAAATTTTGTCATGACACCTTTACCGGATGTAACAAATGATTCAGCTGTGTCTAATAGTATCATGGTTGTAAAAGAAAAAGATTTTTTAGAAGGTCTTAGGGAAGAAAATACTCCATGCTTTGCTGTTGTAATCAGACCTAAGGAGAATAATTATGAGGGTAGGGAATTGAATTTAGAAGCCAAGGAAAGTACTTGTCCTAAGATTGTAGTTGATTTGCTGAATAAGTATGATGGTATTGTTGCTGATAGTACTAATGAGTCTCTTCCACCAAAGAGGTCAATCATCCATTGTATTGATTTGATTTTGGGTGCTTCCTTACCAAATAAAGCAGCCTATAAACTAACTCTCAAACAAAATGCTGAAGTTGCAAGGCAAATCCAAGGGTTGTTAGAAAAGGGTTACATAAGAAAGAGTATTAGCCCATGTGTTGTTCCAGCAGTCCTTGCTCCTAAAAAGGAAGGTACTTGGAGGTTATGTACGGATTCTAGAGCCATTAATAAGATCACCATTCGTTACCGGTTTTCCATGCCTAGGATGGAAGATCTCATGGATTGTTTAGGTGGTGCTAAATACTATTCAAAGATTGATCTTAAAAGTGGTTATCATCAAATCCAGATACGTGAAGGGGATGAATGGAAAACTGCTTTCAAAACTAATGAGGGTTTGTTTGAATGGGTAGTCATGCCATTTGGCTTATCCAATGCTCCTAGTACTTTCATGCGTTTAATGAATGAGGTATTGAAACCTTTTCTTCATCAATTTGTTGTTGTATATTTGGATGATATTCTGATTTTTAGTGGCAGCAAGGAGGAGCATTTGCAGCATTTGGATTAAGTCTTGAAGAGGCTTCATGAAGAAGACTTGAGGATAAACTTAGAGAAGTGTTCATTCATGCAAGAAGAACTTGTGTTCTTGGGTTATGTAATTTCTAAAGGTAGTCTGAAAATGGATCCTTCAAAGGTAGAAGCCATTCTAAATTGGCCAACACCTACTACAGCCACGGAGGTAAAAAGTTTTCATGGTTTATGCAGTTTTTATAGAAAGTTTATCAGAAACTTTAGTGTTATTTGTGCTCCACTTATTGATACTATTAAAGGTGGAAGAAAGTGTGTTTTTCAATGGACTAAAGGGGCCAATGAATCTTTTGAATTGCTGAAAAGGAAAATATCAAAAAAGCCAGTGCTTGTTTTACCAGATTTTCATAAAGTTTTTGTTGTTGAATGTGATGCTAGTAATAAGGCTATTGGTGGGGTTCTTAGTCAAGATGGTAGACCCGTAGCCTTCTTTAGTGAGAAATTAAATGAAGCAAAACAAAAATATTCTACTTATGATCTTGAACTCTATGCTATGGTTCAGTCATTAAGAAAATGGAGGCATTATCTTTTACCAAAAGAGTTTATTGTTTTTACGGATAACCATGCACTTAGTTTTCTGAATAGGCAAGATAAACTTAACCATAGACATGTCAAATGGATGGAGTTTTTGCAGGCCTATACTTTCAGCATTAAACATAAGAAAGGGGTTACTAATAAGGTGGCGGATGCTTTGAGTAGAAGGACACTTGCCATTCAGTCTATGCAATTGGAAAGTGCTGGTTTGGAGGCTATGGCATCTATGTATGCTACGGATGAGGATTTCAAGGAAATTTATCAGGTTTGCTTGGATATGACAGCAAGGTATCATACTAAATTTTCTGATTATTTGATTCAGAATGGGCTTCTTTTCAAAGGTGGTTTACTTTGTGTTCCAAAAGGATCAATGAGGGAAAATATCATTAAGGAAAAACATTGTGGCAGCTTGGCAAGTCATTTTGGTTTGGATAAAACTTTAGAATCAGTCAAGAGGTTTTATTATTGGCCTAAGTTGCAAACGGATGTTAGGAAATTTGTTGAAACTTGTTTGATATGTCAAAAGTCTAAAGGTCATTCCTCTAATGCTGGTCTTTACACACCTTTGCCCATTCCTTCTAAGCCATGGGATTCAGTTAGTATGGATTTTGTGCTCGGTTTGCCTAGAACTAAGTCTGGTTATGATAGCATATTTGTGGTGGTAGATCAATTTTCAAAAATGGCTCATTTTATTCCATGTAAGACTACTCATGATGCATCTCATGTTGCTGGATTGTTCTTTAAGGAGGTAGTACATTTGCATGGTTTACCTTTGTCAATCATATCTGATCGAGATCCTAAATTCTTGGGTCATTTTTGGAGAACTTTGTGGAAGAAGTTGGGAACTAATGTTTGTTTATATTCAGCATATCACCCTCAATCCGATGGGCAGACTGAGGTTATCAATAGGTCTCTTGGTAATCTTTTGAGGTGCTTAACACAAGAACATGGTGTAAGTTGGGATTCAGTTTTGGCTCAGGCTGAGTTTTCCTATAATGATTCAGTGAACCGTAGTATCGAGAAGACTCCATTTTAGATTGTTTATGGTGTTCACCCTCGTGGTATTTTGGAGTTAAGGGATGTTAATTGTTTGAAACAGCCTAGTGCCTTAGCTGATGATTTTGCTAATGTTATGAAAGATATCCAGGATCAGGTCAAGGACCAGCTTCAGTGTTCTAATTCCAAATATAAGGCTCATGCAGATAAACGAAGGAAAGATGTGACTTTCAATGTTGGGGATTTGGTCATGGTACATTTGAAGAAGGAGAGATTGCCCAAAGGCCATTATACTAAGCTCATGGCCAAAAAGATTGGACCTTTTAAGGTTCTAAAACACAGCGGTCCTAATGCTTACCATATTGATCTTCCACCGGATATTCATTTATCTCCTATTTTTAATGTTGTTGATCTCTATTTATATAAAGGTCCTATTGATAACCTTGTGAATGCAGGTACTGATGATTCTATTGTTGATGCAAAATTTTTAGCTCTTCCTAAGCACCCATGTTTGGAGATTGATCGTATCTTGGAGACCTGGGTTGCACGGAAGACTCGAAAACATACCTATTATGAATATTTAGTACAGTGGAAAGATAAACCCATTGAAGATGCTACATGGCTTACTTCTACTACTCTTGCTTAGTTTGGTTTTTCTATTCCCGCAGTTCCAACTCACGGGACTTGAGTTTTCTGCCCTATGGAGCATGGTGTCGAGCACCCAGTGCTGAGGATTTTGTTTTGTTTGTTTTCTTTTGTGATGTAATAATGGGAAATGATTTACATTCCCTTGTTTGAATTTAGTCCATTTTTGTATGGTCCAGAATCTTTTGGTATTTTTATAAACCGGGAATTCTGAATCCTTTGGACTATTTTGTCATGTTTTGTTTCCTTTTAAATGGTGTTTAGTTTGTTTTAGTGTTTAGCGGGTTTCATGTGGTTTCCATCTTTTACAGATTTTCGATAGTCATCTTGGTTAGTAAGTTTAAGAAGATGTTTATCTTCTAAATGCTATTTTCGGTTTTCAAATAGTTGTATTGATAACTGTGGAACTAGTTGTAAGCTGGGTTTTTGATATATGTATTGGTCCAATCGAAGATTGGAACAAAGAACCTTAGAAGCACAAACAAAAAATAAAAAAAAAGAGAGATTGGATTCTGAGTATGTTGGTTTCAGTTTTCTGCACTCGTTTATGATGTGTTGACAGTGCAAATATTCGATAAGTTGCACATTGTCACAGTTTCATCTTTCTCTTGCAAATCCTATATAATTCCTTAGTGATATGTGTCGCAGATTCATTTTTGTTTTGATATATGCAGAGATTTCAGGCTCCTAAAACCCCAGAACTGATAATCTAAAGTTTGTGTTGGCTTATGCTGGAGTTCCAATCAATAAAGCAGTTTGTTAATTTTGTGAATCGGGTTCAACCCGAAATAGCTGGTTATCAATTTTTGAAGGGTTTTGGCCTTGCATTGAATTTAGTTTTCAAGGCAATTTCAACTTGAGACTTTATAACATAAACCACGCTGTGGGTCATGTTTCATTTGTTTAACAAAGCCGACTGTGCGGCAGTCATCATTGTTATTGCATCTGTAGACCAAATCAGTGTATATAGGAAGTGATTGTTAATTATATTGTGGAAACCCGCGTTTACATTTTGGAAAACCGCATTGACCATCTTTGTCTTTGTTAACACAGTCGACTATAAAAGACTATAAACCATTTGAAAGATTATCTGTTGTTTAGATTCGGGTTTCAATTCATTAAACATACAACACTCCATCTGGTCGAACTGAAAACTATAGTTTGATCTCGATGTGAGGTCATGGCCCAATTTGTGACTTCATCACGGAACTTTCTATGCCGTGGAATGAAGAACAGGGTAGGGTAATGTCTTTAACAAACTCAGCATTCAAGAATGACAATCGTGCTTCAAGGTGAAAGTACCTAATAAAGAAGTCTATGAATCAGAGAAGACAATGCATGGTTTTGAAGTGACTCCAACAGTCACGGATGCCCTAATAGGGTATTACTATGCCAACAGATTAAATTCCCTAATCGGATTTAATCTATATGCTACCAGTTCTAGCCGAGCATTTCCTAGACTGTTAACA
The DNA here is from genome assembly GCA_027943335.1 of Chamaecyparis obtusa. Taxonomy (NCBI): domain Eukaryota; kingdom Viridiplantae; phylum Streptophyta; class Pinopsida; order Cupressales; family Cupressaceae; genus Chamaecyparis; species Chamaecyparis obtusa. Next base: position 128,986 of record BSBK01012440.1, on the reverse strand, counting down.
ATACTCCAGCACAGTACGAAGGGAAAGCAGTCATTGAAGAGAAGAGAATGGAAGTAACATACCAAATAAGGTTTGGAATAGAACCACAGTTCCTGATCAGCAACTTGGTGCCGAGAAAGATTTCCAATAGTGAAGCGCTTTGAGAAGACCCAAATGAAATCAATCCGGATTGATTCTAATCCAAACTGATCAATTGGATTAATGCATCTCCGTGAAAGATATCATTGCTGAACCAGAGTGGAAAACTACTGGGAGTTCTATTTAAGTAAGTGAAGGGGAACCCTGTTCATAACATAGATTTTATGTTATTACAGCTTAATTGTGAGTAAACAAAACTCTAGAAATTCACAAAGTTTAACAGTGGGAGTTTAGAAATTTGGATTCAAGAATAGTTATTTTTCTTGACAGTATAAAGAATTTTTCTGTATTAAACTGATCAGATTTTATAAACAAGTTGGAACTTGATATCAATGTTCACAGTTTGAACTATTAGGTCTATTGTTGGAAAATCAAAAGGTTGGGTCCAACAAAGTTTTGTGTTAGCTCTCAATTGTAAGCTGGGTTTTTGATATATATATTGGTCCAATCGATGATTGGAACAGAGAACCTTAGAAGCACAAACAAAAAATAAAAAAAAAAAGAGAGATTGGATTCTGAGTATGTTGGTTTCAGTTTTCTGCACTCGTTTATGATGTGTTGACAGTGCAAATATTCGATAAGTTGCACATTGTCACAGTTTCATCTTTTTGTGCAAATCCTATATAATTCCTTAGTGATATGTGTCACAGATTCATTTTTGTTTTGATATATGTAGAGATTTCGGGTTCCTAAAACCCCATAACTGATAATCTAAAGTCTGTGTCGGTTTATGCTGGAGTTCCAATCAATAAAGCAGTTTGTTAATTTTGTGAATCGGGTTCAACCCGGAATAGCTGGTTATCAATTTTTGAAGGGTTTTGGCCTTGCATTGAATTTAGTTTTCAAGGAAATTTCAACTTGAGACTTTATAACATAAACCACGCTATGGGTCATGTTTCATTTGTTTAACAAAGCCGACAGTGCAGCAGTCATCATTGTTATTGCATCTGTAGACTGAATCAGTGTATATAGGAACTGATTGTTAATTATATTGTGGAAACCTGCGTTTACATTTTGGAAAACCACGTTGACCGTCTTTGTCTTTGTTAACACAGTCAACTATAAAAGACTATAAACCGTTTGAAAGATTATCTATTGTTTAGATTCGGGTTTCAATTCATTAAACATACAACACTCCATCTGGTCGAACTGAAAACTATAGTTCAATCTCGATGTGAGGTCGTGGCCCAATCTGTGACTTCATCATGGAACTTTCTATGCCGTGGAATGAAGAACAGGGTAGGGTAATGTCTTTAACAAACTCAGCATTCAAGAATGACAATCATGCTTCAAGGTGAAAGTACCTAATAAAGAAGTCTATGAATCAGAGAAGACAATTCATGGTTTTGAAGTGACTCCAATAGTCGTGGATGCCCTAACAGGGTATTACTATGCCAACAGATTAAATGCCCTAATCGGATTTAATCTATATGCTACTAGTTCTGGCCGAGCATTTCCTAGACTGTTAACAATACTCCAGCATAGTACGAAGGGAAAGCAATCATTGAAGAGAAGAGAATGGCAGTAACATACCAAATAAGGTTTGGAATCGAACCACAGTTCCCGATCAGCAACTCGGTGCCCAGAAAGATTTCCAATAGTGAACCGCTTTGAGAAGACCCAAATGAAATCAATCCGGACTGATTCTAATCCAAACTGATCAATTGGATTAATGCATCTCTGTGAAAGATATCATTGCTGAACCAGAGTGGAAAACTACTAGGAGTTCTGTTTAAGTAAGTGAAGGGGAACCCTGTTCATAACACAGATTTTATGTTATTACAGCTTAATTGTGAGTAAACAAAACTCTAGAAATTCACAAAGTTTAACAGTGGGAGTTTAGAAATTTGGATTCAAGAATAGTTATTTTTCTTGACAGTATAAAGAATTTTTCTGTATTAAACTGATCAGATTTTATAAACAAGTTGGAACTTGATATCAATGTTCACAATTTGAACTGTTAGGTCTATTGTTCGAAAATCAAAAGGTTGGGTCCAACAAAGTTCTGTTGTGTTAGCTCTGCATCAGTTACCTCCTTGAGTTCACAGTCTCAAGAAAGATTGCTTATTGCATGATCGCATGTGGTTTTTTGACCGCATGCGACCATGCAACAAGCCTCTATTGGTCATGTTGTTGCGGACTTGGTGGGCGGCAGTGTAGCATGGGCCCCATAGATGTGAGATCTACGGTGGTCGCATGTTCACATGGGATCTTTCGATCCCATGCGATCATGCGACCATTGTTGGATTCAGAGGGCATTTCTTGTGGTGCTATCATGGGTCAGACTGAGGTGGTGGATCTTGTGGGCCAGGTGTCTATGTGGTAGCAATATGAGATCTTAGTGGTTAGTTGCATGATCACATGGGGTCTTTTGGGCTCATGCAATCATGTGACCAATGATATTTTAAAGGCGGTGCAACTCTTTGGTGGGATTTCTTTTGCAGAGCATGTTTGCAAGTGTGAGTAGCTGAAAATTAATGATTTTAGAGGCGGTTGCAGTTGGGAGAATTTACAGAGATCTAGACTACCATTTTGGAGTCCTTTCAAGGATCTGAGATCAGATTTGAGCATTCATGATAGCTCGACTTGCAGAGAGGTAGTTGGATCAAGGTTCTTGGCCTGCAGGTCGGGTCAGTATAGGAATGGACACGCAAAGGGAGAAATATCTGCTCGGTTGAGATATTTGCAGAATTGTATTTATGATCAGAATTTGTACCCTAGGGTTAGATATTGTATTGTTTAATCTGTAACCCTGGTTAGAGTTTTGACTCCTGCCTGCATGCAATTGAGTGATGTATATAGCATTTTTTGGAGCTTGTAGAGCTCAGAATTCACATTTTGTAAAAAGGAAAGACTCTTTCTTAGGAAGCTATCCGTGGAATTTCTTCTTGCCCCTTGGTTTCCCACATTCTATAATTCGCATTGATAGATAAAAACATTGCAGAAGAATTTTGTGACAGTTCTTCATGCCCTTATGCTTCCTTGTCTTTGTTTATCTCTTATTGGATTGAAGTCTATGAATGTTGTTAATGGAAACTGGGGTTCCTAGTCCCTCTTACTTTTTGCATTTTGTGTGTTACTGTGTCTAATCTGATTTAGATGTTTTATGGGTATGCTATAGCCCTTTGCAGTCTTGTCTCATTCCTACACCGAGTTGTAGAAGAGGATGTTTGTTTGTAGGTCATAGGTCGAGTCTTCTGTTCTGGCCTTCCTATGAAATACTTATGCAAGCCTATCTAGTGAGTGGTGACTTATTAGACTTGATTCCTCCATTGATCTCATTCCTCTATACTGAGATCCAAACCCTAATTTTGGTGCATCACCTAGTAGGTAGATTTGCTTTCAGTCATTTCCCTTTCATGCACTCCTTCTATCCCTTTCCCTCAAAATTTTAATTTCCTGTTAAGAAGCAAATCAGGGTGATAATCCAAGAGGAACCAGCCTAGAACTTGGAGGTTTCATCTCAGTTAGCAAAGGTCCCACAACCTTGAGATGATTCCCATGTTAGACTAGGTTATCAAGACCAAGAGAGCTTGAAACAGAGGTGCAAAACTCAGTGTATAACAATTCTAGCACGCCCGGTGGGACTGAAGTTTAGATTCATGTTCAAGTTATGCAATCTCTGATATATTGATTGCATAATACAGACCTTTTAGAGGTTAATATTCAATTATATTTGGTGACTCAGCTTTGGTCACCATGATGAGCCAAAACAAGGAAGATGACAACAACCTTTCAGAGGATGATTTTGATCGCATCATAGAGGATTTTTGTGCAAAGCTTGATACTATTGAAAGAGCTGTTCCTGTGAGCCTTCCTCAGGCTGATAGCTTAGATGAGCTATTAGTTTTTCAAGTTGAAGAAGAGAATGATCCTCTAACTATAGAAGAAGAGATGGTATGAAAAACCATCATGGAGGGTGACATCAGAAATTCACTCCTTGGTGACCAGAGGCCCATTCAGTTTTATTAGCCTCCCTGGGAGGACAATAACTATGATTTGGACTACAAATTTCAAAGGTTGATTTGCCAGATATTTCAGTATATTTTTGTTTCCCACTTTCTCCTTGTTAGCATCAAGTGTGCAAAGTGTAATACCCTAAGGAGAAAGGGTAGTTATTTCTACAGTCCAGTGAATGGTTTTTTTTAACCGGGTCTCTGCACTAGTTAGTTTAGGATAGGTTAGGTTTCTTGCTTTCTTCTAGCTTTCTAGTTTAGTCATTTCCTACTTTCCAAGAAGTGCTCGAGCATAGTTTTTTGTCCCTCTCCCTGTCAGAAAGTTTTTTGTGTTCTTGAAAGGACTCCATGCCCAATGGATATGTCAAGGTCACTGGTCCATGTCTAGCAGGCTGACATCACATAGAAGTCACCAAAATGTTGCCCAAAATTTTTGTTTTTACAAATTTGGCCAAGTTTCTAGGTCTCTATTTTTATCCCGCCCTACTGTAGCTTGTTTTCATTTGCGAAGTAGATCCACAAGGTTTCATGGCTTACAATCTAAACCCCATGTTCTTCAATGTGTCACCATGCTTCAATTCAGATCGCATCACTTAATTTGCAAAGCCCTTAGAGATATTCAAGTTTTAATGTTGCAGGAATTGTTTGTGCGCTACTACGACTGTTCCAGAAAAAATTGTTCAAAGTGTCGAAAACCTTCTATGTTTTCTTGCTTTTGGTCTAAAAGCTCAGGATGTTTTCGACCTTCACTCTAAAAGATTAGTGTTTTTTTGACCTTTGGTCAAAAATCCTCTGTGTTTTCATCCCCTTCTGTGTTTCGCACTTCTTCCTCTAGCGTCGACATTTCACAAGTGCACAACTCTAACAAGTGGGGCCCAATTGGTTTTCGGTAAGTTGTTATGTGGGTTGTCACATGATTACATAAGTCCCTTTCCCCTTATGCAACCATCTGACTAACCATTAATGGTCCTATTGAAGAATGCTAGGGGTTTGTCGCATGATTGCATAGCCCCTTTTTAGGCTATGTGAACATGTGACTAGCTGTTAACCATGCTGATATGAGCTTGCAGGTGGGTTCGATGTGTCAGAGAATCTGTAATGGCGCAAGTGCAATGAAGAGCTATTGGTGGGTCATCAAGTGATGACATTTCCGGACTTGGTGGGCGGCAGTGTAGCATGGGCCCCATAGATTCAAAATCTACGGTGGTCGCATGTTCACATGGGATCTTCCGATCCCATGTGATCATGCAACCACCATTGGATTCTCTATTGTTTCCAAGTAGTGGTATCGTGGGTCTGATGTGCCAGGTCAGGGTGATGTGCTCCAGTTTGCCAAGTTCTTATTGGTCAGAACAAAGAGATATGCCAAGTGGTTGCTGAGGTGTTGATGACAAGGCAACTAGGACGAATGGTAGAATGCCAGGTGGCATAAATGGGCTCAAAGTTTGAGCAACTTGGTGACTAAGGGTTTGCCTCCATGTGCCCTGATTTCTTTTTGTTACCACCTTGAGTTCACGGTCTAAAGAAAGAATGCTTATCACATGATCGCATGCGGTCTTTAGACCGCATGTGATCATGCGACAAGCCTCTAGCCATCATGTTGCTGTGCATTTGGTGGGTGGCAGTGTAGCATGGGCCCCGTAGATGCGAGATCTATAATGGTCACATGTTCGCATGGGATCTTCTGATCCCATGCGATCATGCGACCACCGTTGGATTCAGAGGGCGTTTCCTATGGTGCTGTCATGGGTCAGACTGAGGTGGCAGATCTTGTGGGCTAGGTTTCTATGTGGCAGCAAGATGAGATCTTAGTGGTTAGTCGCATGATCGCATGTGGTCTTTTGGGTTCATGCAATCATGCGACCAATGATATTTTTAAGACGGTGCAACTTTTTGGCAGGCTTTCTTCTGCAGAGCATGTTTGCAAGTGCGAGTAGCTAAAAATTGATGATTTCAGAGGTGATTGTAGTTGGGAGAATTTACAGAGATCTAGACTACCATTTTGGGGTCCTTTCAAGGATCTGAGATTGGATTTGAGCATTCATGACAGCCTGACTTGCAGAGAGGTAGTTGGATCAAGGTTCTTGGCCTACAGGTAGGGTCAGTACAGGAATGGACACGCAAAGGGAGAAATATCTGATCGGTTGAGATATTTGTAGAATTGTATTTATGATCAAAATTTGTACCCTAGGGTTGGATATTGTATTGTTTAATCTATAACCCTGGTTAGATTTTTTACTCTTACCTGCGTGCAGTTGAGGGATGTATATAGCATTTTTTGGAGCTTGTAGAGCTCAGAATTCACATTTTGTAAAAAAGAAAGACTCTTTCTTGGGAAGCTATCCATGGCATTTCTTCCTGCCCCTTGGTTTCCCACATTTTGTAATTCCCATTGATAGATAAAAACATTGCAGAAGTATTTTGTGACAGTTCTTCATGCCCTTATGCTTCCTTGTCTTTGTTTATCTCTTATTGGATTGAAGTCTATGAATGTTGTTAATGGAAATTGGGGCTCCTAGTCCCTCTTACTTTCTACATTTTGTGTGTTACTGTGTCTGATCTGATTTAGATGTTTTGTGGGTATGTTATAGCCCCTAGCAGTATTATCTCATTCCTACACCGAGTTGTAGAAGAGAATGTTTGTTTGCAGGTCATAGGTTGAGTCTTATGTTCCAGCCTTCCTATGAAATACTTATGCAATCCTATCTAGTGAGTGGTGACTTATTATTCTTGATTCCTCCATTGATCTCATTCCTCTATACTGAGATCCAAACCCTAATTTTAGTGCATCACCTAGTAGGTAGTTTTCTTTCCTATCTTTTCCCTTTCATGCACTCCTTCTAACCCTTTCCCTCAAAAGATTTACTTTCCTATTTAAGAGTGAGCTAAGGTGATAATCCAAGTGGAACCAGCCTAGAACCTGGAGGTTTCATCTCGGTTAGCAAAGGTCCCACAACCTTGAGATGATTTCAAAGCTATACTGAGTTATCAAGACTAGGAGAGCTTGAGACAGAGGCGCAAAACTCAGTGTATAACATTGTCGATGTGTAGGATGGTCAAAGTTTTGTACTCAAATTTCTACCCTCTTCTCATAACCCTTCTTAAGATGCTCATCCCAGGCCTGGATATCCAAAGCCCATTATTTAGATTATTGCTGACAAAGAAAATGATTGGTGATTTTCTTCCTCTCACTCACCATATATTTTTCATCTCTTGTAAAATGGTTGATGGTGATTGATGAAGAAGATTTGAAAATGATGATTGATCCAATTCAAATTGGTGCAACATTTTCAAATCTTCTTCATAATCATCATCAACATGGCCAATTTTGCAAAATTAATTTTGCATACACTAAATTTGGGTTCAAATAATGAGCAAGCCCACCAAAAATAAAATTCCACATGTCGATGATGAAATTAAAAAAGATAAATTACTTTCGAATGACTTCCCTCTATAAATATTTGGGATTCAAATGATTTCAAATTGATGAATAAATAGTATCATGGAAATTCAAATGACATATCAAACTAATGAATAAAATCAACTGCGTTCCAGCCAATTAAAAATTATTATGGGAATGAAAGATCTATTTTTACATTGAAGTCCATGTAAGAAGCACGCATCGCTAGCCATTGTGCATCTATCACTTCAAATGTAATGTAATAAAGAAAATCAAATTCCCACTCATCTCCTGCAAATACAAATTAATCAATCAATTGTTAATCTTAAATTATAGAATTTGTCAAGTTTCCAATCACCTACAAGAACACTTCATTACTAAAACATCTTAACTTAAGCCTGGGGCATTTTCCATGTACACCAAATATAACTACTCTTATATTCTGTGATACTTTGGCAGCTATGCCAGTAAATTCATATACATAAGTAGAATATTACTACTAAAAATAAATGCTAAACAATCCAATATTATAGGTTTTTAAGAATAAAAACTTGATAGAGTCTTCAAGAATATTACTCCTACTGTAGTACTAGGCCTTGCTACAAATGTTATAGATGTGTTAAGCCGAATGAGACAAGTCTTTTGGAATACAAAATAATAATACAATGTTCAACATGAACAAGAAGAGTACACACTAGATCAAAGATCTACCATTTAGGCAATCGTGAATGTTATTGTTTACACTAGCTATAGCGAATAGATATTCCCACACAAATCTATCACCTACCTGCTTTTGAAGTAGACACTAAAATGATTTGTACACAAAATGTTTGAAGAGAATTTCATGTCAGATTTGACAATTCCAAAGAAAAAATATTATACTTCATTGTTACACTTAATATTCATCATAGAAGAGACCCTTGCAGTTGAAGCTGAAAACTATCTATGTAGTTAAAACATAGACCCATGAACCATGCAATTAAATTTATCAAGTATAAGAAGATCATACATATATTAGACATTATTATTATGGTAGCAATCATTATTATGGATAGAAAATATAAGGAGTGGTTAACATTTAGAAAGGTAGTGATTACCTTTACTCACAGACACCCATGCGTGACTAGAAGTAGCAAGGAAGAGCTTATGTTTTGAAGATAACTAGAAAGGTTAAGAACAACAATGGTAGTATTAAAGGCAACAAGCCCATGTAAAAAGTAGCAATGAATATACTTAAGGAGTAGAGATTATTACTAAAGGAACAATGAATAATGTCTATGGAATAGTGAGTATACTTAACAAGTAATCTTGGAAGGTGTCAAAGAGCATTGGAATCTTTGAGAGGACAAGGTTTCTAAGGAAAGAAGAACATGGTGATGTAGATTGGTTGATGAAGAAGAATGTTGCTTTGGAGAAAGAAGCCATAGGGAATGAAAATGTCCATGAGGGAGAGATCCTAAAAAAGGATGAGGTGAAGACAAAGTGTCCATTGGGAGGACAAAGAACAAAAGAGAAACAATCAAGTGTTGAAGAGAAAGGACAACCTAATGCCAAAAAGGATCAAAAGGTTGGAACAGAGGCAAAGGAAAGATATTCTAATGAAGACAAAAAAATATCAAGTCTTGGAAGGCTTGAAGAGAAGGAGATGATTCTTATTGGGACTATACTATGTCCATTGAACATATATAGGGAAGAAGATGGGGCAAAATTTTTTACCCAAAAAAATGAAGTATGAGGCTTATGAGATAGCCACTAAAGGAGAGTTAGAATGCTAAGACAAATGGTAAGGGCATGAAGAGATGTTGCAGGCAACATCAGTGGTCTCAAGGTGTGAAGAGACTAACAACAAAGATAAAATGGTGATGAAGGGCCAAGAAAAGGTCAATGAAGGTGTTTACACTCCAAGCATGGAGATGAAGTATGGAAATGTGAAGGAACTCACTTGTTTTGGGGTTCTTATTCTGATTTTAGAGAAATTATATGCTTCTATGAGGGATATTCCTAGTATGGTGAAGATGGAAATGGTTGGAAAGGGTCAAATGTTGGAAGGAGCTTGTGATTTCTTCTTGTTTCTAATTGTTGTTTTGATGGGTACTAATCCAAAAAAGAAAAGAACAAGGTACAAGAAGAAGCAGGTAGGGGGTTGGAACCTCCAAGAAGTTCACATGAAGATGAGAAATAGGTGTGAGAAGGAAGCATTGTCCAGAGATAGACATCCCAAGGTTGAGGGAGCAGCAACATGGGGATCTAGAGGTCAAGAGGGCATAGGGCCTCAAGTAGACAAAGATGCAGCAAGGGTGAAGAGTAAGGCACTTCAAGGACATGAAGGAGCATTTTATGATGTTTGATTTGTAGGTACACTAGTTCCAAGGTACTTGAAACAATTTAAAGCCTGGGAGTATGGTGTAGGGGCACAAAGGGCTAAAAGGGTCACTGGAAAGACATATGGATAAAACCATGAAGAACATGAAGGAAAGAGGACATATTAGACCTACAAGGTCATTCAAAGATGTAGTATGGCTATTCAAGATATTTTTTTGTAAATGAAAAGCCAGTATGACAACATTTTTATATTATTGTAATTGAGTAGACAATCGATTTTAACTATCTCATTCGGTTTGAGGGTAGTTCTAAAGGTAGTTGGTCATTTTTTGGGTCCTAAAAGATACCAACTTTCATTGTCAAGGATATTTGAACATGGGCTTGGTTGAAGAGATAGAGATATCCAAGTTTATAAGCAATAAAATATATTTTAATTCTATACTTTTTTTATTTTCCATAAATACAGTCACTTTCCTTGCATTGTACGTAACCTTAATGTATCTGTATTGAACTCTTATTGGTTTGAGGTGTTATAGGAATGAACTAGATTTTAATGAGTGGTGGAAAAACCCCATTTCAAGTTGTTTAGAGGGAAAAATATGATTTTTGGTGAAAACAATCAAAAACCTCTTCTAGGGTAAACTAAGAGTGTAGTTATGTGATTCCTTGCATAGTTTCACATTGAATAAGGACTCTTCATGTGGAGGGATGATAGAGGAAATTTTTTATATAGCCCCTGGTAATTTTAAGAGGATCATAAAATGAATGCACGTGCCATGGACTCAAAAGAGTGACTGGATTTTCACAGAGAGCAAAGAGGGCTGGTTGTTACATGCAAAAGTTTGAAGGCTTTGTCCATACTTAAAATGTGTTTACGATATGGAGGATTAAGGGAGATTAAGATATGTGTGTCTAAAACAAGGAGGAACCTTGAATAAGGTAGATAATCTCATTGCAAGATTAGAAAAATCAAAGTTGTAGAGGTGGATATGACTGTCTCAGAATGACAGTGACTTTGTAAGTTGGATTACCTTGTTTAAAAGTTTTGTTAAATGGATGAAATGGATTAATGGATGAAATGGATTAATGGATTGGTATGAGTGTGGGAAGATTCTATAATGATGTTAGGGTGTCTTTTGGATGAGAAGACAAAGTCAAAAAAGTCTTAGGGGGAATGGTATGATAAGTATCCCAAGTAAGGAGTCACAAGTTGTAGAGTCACTATCTTATAGGATTGTCAATTGTATTTTCTTTGTAGACCAGAGGGTCAAGGGTGTAGCTCAATTAACAAAGGATTAAGGTTTTCATAGGGGCTTGGGTGTAGAGGAATCCTTTGGTTCAATGCTAAGTCTCTATTCAAGGGTCTAGTGGGAGTGAGTGCGTGTGGACAGTCATAGAAAGTGGAAGAATGTTGGAGTTTGGGTGAAGGATCAAAGGGATAGTGTGCCTTGAAGATAAGATTGATCTCATGATGTGAGTGATGGTGTGTTAGCAAGTGGTGAGAACTCAGAGTTGTAACATGATTGGTATTGCTGCATGTAAGACAAAATAGTGAATAAGACAAAAATTCATAAGGCAATGATAAAGAAAAAGTATTTTATTCCAAATAGGGGTCATTGGTAAAAGAAGTGATTATAAATGAAAGGATGCCTCCTTTGGAAAGAAATGCATTCCTTATGAAGTATTGTGTCTCCTCTTTTAAATATGAAGATACAACTATGGAATAAGAAGTGTGTGGAGAAATAATTTGTGAATAAGAAGTAAAATATTTCTTTAAGTAAGTGAATGAGAAATAATATGGAATAAGAAGTAGGTGTTTTTTACCATTGAATCTACATCATTGGTTTAGTTTGAGCTTCACTTGGTTTTGAGAATAGCTTAATATTCTCGACTTAACAAGGCCAACCACGTGAAGGTGGAAGCTCATTCCCCCCCCCAACATCACTCTAAATTCCTCATTAACATCTAATAACATTCATTCATTCATTCATCCATTTTTGAAATATAACATTCAATCATTATAATCACATAACATTCATTAATAAATAAAATTCATTAACACATCATTCATCAACATTTACCACTACAAAATTACATCCATTAAGACAACATTCTTTCATTAGCAAAAAATGTTAATTACAATCATTTCTTGTTTTGTTTCTCGCTAATTTTTTAAGGTAACGACTAAGAGGAGCATCAATATACTCGTTATTCCCCTCATCTATTGCTTCTAATCTCAACACATGTCTCCTCCTCATGTGTTCAGGAATAGGAGACCACTGCACCAAAGGGGGGTTTGCTGCAATAGCAACTACATGGGTTAAATTCACATCATTTTATATTAGTGTTACGAGTATTTCATTAATTAAAAGAACTATAAATCAAAAAAGAAATTTAAAAGAACAAAACATAGATTTTCTATACAGGTGAATGTGCCACATCATCTACATGGTGATCATTCCAAACATCCTCCACTTGTTCAGCATGACATTCTGTATGCTCTAAATATAAACAAAAAAGATTACACAAATTTCAATTTAAGATGTTAAATTATATTAATAATTGCATAATTAATTTTCAATAGAAAATGAACACCTCCATCGACATTGCAATGCACATCAAGGTCTTCATCATGTGGCATAGGTTCTATGTTAGGATTATGAGGTTGCATTGCAATGCCACGCACATTATTATCATTGTTTTCTTTTAGAAAACAAAAATAGTCAATTTATGTTCAAAATTAACATCAAATAGATTGTTTCTCAAGTATTCAATCAAATATTTTTCAATTGGCATATTTACCTATTCAACCGATGCAAGAGACTCTTAGGTTGGGCCAGTAGAAGCTTGGCGTAGGCGTTCAGCCATGACTTGATAGCCTTCATTGAAGGAAATTTTTCTTGTGTTCTATCGTGGCCTCTAAATTAAATTAGGAGCACTACATTTTTTGATTAAATAAAATTATTTGCAATTTATAAAAAAAATTATCTAGAATTCATTTACTGCTACTTACAATTCGTGCTTGAATTGTTGAATAGCCACCAGAGCCAAGTTTGTGTTGCCCAATCTTTTACAGTCTGGCCTTTGTTTCCTTTGATGTGTCTTGCAACCTATGAAAAATTTAAAATATGTTAGATGATATAGATATAACTATCACTAATTAGTGCATTAGTACATTCTACTAGTAGTTAATACTATCGCAGACCTTCTTCTATTATTTGTTGGTGTAATTCTTCTTTGAGTATCCCCTTTCTCCTTTGCATCCAAAATGAATTCATTCCAATGCCTCACTGAAATAAAGGGAGGATGCTTGTACTTTGGCTTCTAGACGAGATTCCTTCTATATGAGTCCCTCATAGTCTTAAGATGTTTGGAAAATTTTTCTAAAATTTTCTTCTAAAAAATATTACTACCAAACTCATGCTCTAAATCTTTTATGAGATGATCTTTTAATTTTTTTTCTTGTAAGTTCCACCTTTTAAGAAAAAACACAAAATTATTAGATAGAAAAATTAACTAAAGTTGTGTAACTTGAATATCATAAAATAAAATGCATGAATGAAAGGAAAAATATTGTACCAATTAATGATATGAAATAAAAATAGTGGGATAGGGTTAGTTCACATATGATGTTCCACCTTGTATGTATGGTGGGCCCAAATATCTTCAATGTCAAGTCATAAAGCATCTTATAAAAAAAATCATTTCCTACAAAAATGTCAGGGATCATCAATCCAAAACTTGTTATGAATAAGTAAATGCCAATTACAATATAAATAATAATAATTTTAAAGTAGCTTGAAGCTTAAGACATTTTAAAGGCATCAATTCTTTATCATCCATCAATAATGATGTTTGCATAACTCCTATGCTAAAAACACGGGTAGATCCAGGAAATAATGGTGAATTATCACCAATATAGGTAATCTGATCTGTATCTAGCATAGCATCTACCGATGTATCTCCTACTGCACAAAATTAATCCACTATGAGATGCACCCAAAATTAAAGTACAAATTATCAAATCATAACTAACACAAAACCAAATATAATAAAACAAGGATTTACCAGGCATAGACTACGAAGGCATCGATGTTTGCATGCTCCTTATTGCTGACATTAAACTCGACAGTCTTGGATGATTGGTTGACCTTCTAGGAGGAGTTGCCTGAACTTGATGACCTAAAAAATACATTGTTAGCAAAGACAATTTGAAATAATAATGTAAGAGTAGCTTTCAATAAAGTTTGATTGAAGATTTTCTTAGAAATTTTGAAATAGTTGTAACTATACCTTTTCCTAGAGTTGTATCTACGATATTAGTAAGTCCAATGAAAAATGTACACTTCTAATCAATAAGTCCAATGAAGTTTTGTCATGACCCCTTATTGGATAGAACCTAGTAATAAATAACGATCATAGAAGTAAAATATTATAATATAAAATAATAAGTTAAAGAAAATAATCATAACTCAAATGTTAATAAAGTAATAATAGTAAATATACTATTAATAATATATTATTAAAATATTAATATAATATATAATATATATTATTGAGATAATGATATTGATATTGTTAAATATTGTGAATATAGTAATATTACTCAGATAATATTAATTTCCCTTATTGATAATATCTTAGTAATAATATTATTATATTAATCAATTAATAATCAAATATTAATTTAATCAATATAATAGTTAATAATACTAATCTACATATAATATTAATCTATGAATAAGAAGCCTATTAATAATAATACCACCCGTAAAGAGTTTTATAATAATCAAATGTAAATTATTAATACTAATACTATATTTCAAAAGATGTGACTATTCATATTTATATATATATTGAGTGGGAAAAGACATTATATCACGGAGGGAAAAAAGAAGAAATATTAAGAAGGAATTTGGAAACTTGGGAGAAAATAATAGAGGAGAAATTGAAGGAGAAAATATAGGAGAAAATATAGGAGAAAATGAATGAGAAAATAAAGGAGAAAAAATAAGGAAGTAATTGGAGCATTCTAAAAGATATATAAAGAAAATGGAATAAGAATCTCCATTTCTAAAATAAGAGATAATTCAGCAAAAGATTAAGGGAATAAGGAAAAGAGTAAGCCCACGTGGAAAGTAGGGCATTCGGTCAAATAAATTAGAATAGAGGAATCTTCCCTCTTATAAAAGGTATGTAACTTTATTTTTGTTTATTTAATCAATGATATATTTATTTATATTTTGAAAAGTACTAATATTATTATGAAATTAATTCATATTAGATAGTTAAACAAATGTAACTTAAATATGTTAGTAAATAAGTAATTCTATATATATAATTCGTTATAAAATAAATATATGTAATTAATATATATCTGAGAATTATATTAATGTTAATTAATTAATAAGTAATTATAATAATGAAAATTATATAAAATTAATATGTATTCTCACTGGTTAAGACAAGAATATATGGTTCAACTTTGTCATAATTAATTATGTACTAATATCATTATGGAATATAAATATTTATTTTTATCATAGAATAATATGAACTATATATGTAAGATATCTATTTGGAATATAAATATAATATATTTCTAAAGGATCTAATCTAATCTTTCTATATATATATATATATATATATATATATATATATATATATATATATATATATATATATATATATATATATATATATATATATATATATATATATATATATATATATATATATATATATGAGATTGTTCTTAATATAATTGGATTTAAATGCAAAAGTGTCATATACTAATCATTGGGAATTGATATTTCTAATTGCAATCTTAATTGTGAATTCTAGGGAAAATCTAGTAAACTACCAATTGAGAACATTACAAGGGATATATAGATATATGAATCTTAAATGATATATACCGATATATGAATCTTATATATATATGGAAATAATGATGATTTAGGAATATGATCTAGATTACTCTAATTATAGTACATAGGGATATATCTCATCTCATAGTACGATATCTTAGGATAGGGAGTTTGTGGAGGGAGAGGCGGAGTAATTTCGGGCACATGACGGATATCCTAAAAGGAGCCGCTTGTAGTCTGTTTCACGTGCCCTTTGGCACTGTAAGTCTTCCATCTTATGATGATCATAGTAAGGGAAGGAGAAAGATTCATGTGCCCTATATGAAGAGATCTTCTATATGACTATGTTCATTAGCTTATCACTCAATAGTTTCCTCTAACTTTAATGATAGTGATGGTTATATGTTGTTAATTATTCGATGATTCCCTAATTTATGCCTAACTGATGGAATTTTGGTCTAGGGGTAAAAAGGGTTCATTACAAGTGGTATCAGAGCATTATCGTACCATCCTGTGGAAATTTTAATTCATGCAAATGCATAACGAACAAGAGGAACAAGTAACTATTGCACTTAAAATATTAAGAAAGAGATATATTAATGTTAAAGTATTACATCTAGTATAGATCAAACAAACTCATTTCTTCCATCTAAGGCATCTCGACGAAGAAGGTTGTGGATGGTAGAGGCGGGGTAATTTCGGGCATATGACGGATTCCTCCAGGGAACCGCTTGTAGTCTATTCCATGCGACGAAGACACTGTAACACTTCCACTCTTGGTGTCCTTAGCCGAAGAGAAAGAAAGAGTTCTACAAGATTACTTCGATAAAAATTATGTCATTCACTTACTCCATAGTTAAGATCAAACTAATATAGCTTGTAAAGCTTATACAAATTTTAATCCTTCCATTCCAATAAGGCACCTTGACGGAGGAGGTGGTGGATGGTAGAGGCGGGGTAATTTCAGGCACATGATAGATTCCTCCAGGGAACTGCTTGTAGTCTGTTCCACGCGACCTTGACACTGCAACTCTTCCACTTGGGGTGATCTTAGAGGGATACAGAGATGAATTTCCCTATGATCCTTCATACATCAGTGTGTATGCTTCATGTTTTCAATGTGTATACTCTGTGTCTTCATGCACCAGTATGCATACTTCGTATTTTCAATCTGTATACTTTGTGTTTTCATGCATCAGTGTGTATGCCTTGTGTTTTCAATGTGTATACTTTGTGTCTTCATGCATCAGTGTGTATGCTTCGTGTTTTCAATGTGTCTACCACGCATCTTTATATAATCACATGTATGCCTCATATCCTCATATTTTCATATATATACATTGTTATTGCAATCTTCATGTAGGAGTAACTCATGATCACATTCCTCATGTATGTTTTGTGTATTTTTTGTGTTCTTTCTTCCCCACGTGTTTGACATATACTTATGTATTTCTTCATGTCTTAAATATTTGATGTGTATTTATATCTCTATCTATGGTATGTTGATATGTACTTATGCACTACTTCATGTCTTTTATGCTTGGTGTGTAATTAGGTGTGATACCTCATGCTTTGAGTGTTTGACATATATGTATTGTATTGTGTATGTTATATGGCTTCATGACCAATTTGTGTTCATTTTCCATGTATACCACCTCATGCATTAAGTGAATGTTTTTGAATACTTTAAGTGATATATGTATGCTTCATGAATGTTCTCTATGTATAAGTATGCTCTATGTGTATGATGTATATGAGCACTACTCCATGCATTACATGTCTAGTGTGTATTTGAGTGTACTGCTTCATATTTTATGTGTTTACCATGTATTCATTTCCTTATGTTTGACATGTTTACTCTATTCATGCTTTATGTGTATTCATGTATCTTTGTGCATGATTTATATGTACATATCATACTTTTTATGCTACGTGTATCCATATGTGTACTTTATGATTTAATCTATTTATGTTTCTACTTCATGTGTATATTGCATAATTTATGTGTATGCTTCATGAATAAATAAAAATTAAGTGTATGCTTTATGTGTTTTGTGTATTCACATATGTACTTCAAGATTTGAGTGAATTCATGTTCTATGTGCTTCATTTTATTCATGTATATCCTACTTGTGCTACATGTATGCTTCACAACTTAATTAAATATGTATGTATTGTGTGCATTTATATGTATACTTCTTGAAATCGGTAAATTCATGATATGCCTCTTAACTTGAATAGATTCATACTTCATGTTCTAAGTGCTAATAATATTTACAGATTTGATTCATGTATAATGTGTTTGCGACATGGTTACGTAAAGATTGTATGTCCCTTACTAATGCATTCAGTTCATAATTGTTATGTCTCCAAACAATTTACTCCATGAATATTTCTTGAGTATCTATAAGTCTGTCAAGAGCAATAATTTTGTATTTGAAGGGTAGGATTGTGATGTCCCCATCCTGGAATTTGATAATAAATAATTTAATTAGATCACAAAAGAAATATTTTATAAAAAATATAATAGTTGAAAAAATAGAAACAAAGATTGTCATTATTATAATTGTAATAATATTAATTATCTATTATTAAAATATTATTGAAGTAATAGTACACTATGAACAAATAATTTATAATATAATAATTATAAATATTAAATTATAATTAAATTAGTATAATATATGCATAATTAATATCTACAAATTAGTGGTTTTAAATATGAAATATATAATTCATATACTTTTATATTGTAAAGCATGTCCTTGACTATGGTAAGTTGACAATACTAGTAACAATCGATGATAATTTAGCTAAATGGTAAATCAGATTATGATTAAGTTACATATGAATTAAAAGATGCATCTGGGTTATAAGGGTGAAATAAATATAATTATGTTTATTGCTTGAGGACAAGCAAATTCAAGAGGGGTGAATTGTCATGACCACTTATTGGATAGAACCTAGTAATAATAAATAACGATCATAGAAGTAAAATATTATAATATAAAATAATAAGTTAAAGAAAATAATCATAACTCAAATGTTAATAAAGTAATAATAGTAAATATACTATTAATAATATATTATTAAAATATTAATATAATATATAATAATATATTATTGAGATAATGATATTGATATTGTTAAATATTGTGAATATAGTAATATTACTCAGATAATATTAATTTCCCTTATTGATAATATCTAAGTAATAATATTATTATATTAATCAATTAATAATCAACTCTTAATTTAATCAATATAATAGTTAATAATACTAATCTACATATAATATTAATCTATGAATAAGAAGCCTATTAATAATAATACCACCCGTAAAGAGTTTTATAATAATCAAATGTAAATTATTAATACTAATACTATATTTCAAAAGATGTGACTATTCATATTTATATATATATATTGAGTGGGAAAAGACATTATATCACGGAGGGAAAAAAGAAGAAATATTAAAAAGGAATTTGGAAACTTGGGAGAAAATAATAGAGGAGAAATTGAAGGAGAAAATATAGGAGAAAATATAGGAGAAAATGAAGGAGAAAATAAAGGAGAAAAAATAAGGAAGAAATCGGAGCATTCTAAAAGATATATAAAGAAAATGGAATAAGAATCTCCATTTCTAAAATAAGAGATAATTCAGAAAAAGATTGAGGAAATAAGAAAAAGAGTAAGCCCACGTGGAAAGTAGGGCATTCGGTCAAATAAATTAGAATAGAGGAATTTTCCCTCTTATAAAAGGTATGTAACTTTATTTTTGTTTATTTAATCAATGATATGTTTATTTATATTTTGAAATGTACTAATATTATTATGAAATTAATTCATATTAGATAGTTAAACAAATGTAACTTAAATATGTTAGTAAATAAGTAATTCTATATATATAATTGTTTATAAAATAAATATATGTAATTAATATATATCTGAGAATTATATTAATGTTAATTAATTAATAAGTAATTATAATAATGAAAATTATATAAAATTAATATGTATTCTCACTGGTTAAGACAAGAATATATGGTTCAACTTTGTCATAATTAATTATGTACTAATATCATTATGGAATATAAATATTTATTTTTATCATAGAATAATATGAACTATATATGTAAGATATCTATTTGGAATATAAATATAATATATTTCTAAAGGATCTAATCTAATCTTTCTATATATATATATATATATATATATATATATATATATGAGATTGTTCTTAATATAATTGGATTTAAATGCAAAAGTGTCATATACTAATCATTGGGAATTGATATTTCTGATTGCAATCTTAATTGTGAATTCTAGGGCAAATCTAGTAAACTACCAATTGAGAACATTACAAGGGATATATAGATATATGAATCTTATATATATATATATATATATATATATATATATATATATATATATATATATATATATATATATATATATATATATATATATATATATATATATATATATATATATATATATATGGAAATAATGATGATTTAGGAATATGATCTAGATTACTCTAATTATAGTACATAGGGATATTTCTCGTCTCATAGTACGATATCTTAGGATAGGGAGTTTGTGGAGGGAGAGGCGGAGTAATTTCGGGCACATGACGGATATCCTAAAAGGAGCCGCTTGTAGTCTGTTTCATGTGCCCTTTGGCACTGTAAGTCTTCCATCTTATGATGATCATAGTAAAGGAAGGAGAAAGATTCATGTGCCCTATATGAAGAGATCTTCTATATGACTACGTTCATTAGCTTATCACTCAATAGTTTCCTCTAACTTTAATGATAGTGATGGTTATATGTTGTTAATTATTCGATGATTCCCTAATTTATGCCTAACTGATGGAATTTCAGTCTAGGGGTAAAAAGGGTTCATTACAAGTTTTTGAATGTTCCAAAGAAAAAATTCCTTGTAACATGTTAACTTAAGGATTATTTTGCCTAAGGTGACCGAAGTTCTGCTAGTACCAGCCTCACTACGATGTCCATGACCAGGTACTTGAGAAACAAAAATCTTGTAACAATAACACATACATATTTTAGTTCATGTGACATAAAAGAGTATAAAATATAAATCTTTATTGAACTTTTGTTATAACTAAAGATTCATTACTGCTTACTTCATAAGGATGTGCTTGTGACAATAATTCATCTTTCCTCTTCAGCATCTTCTTGGTTGGATTTGCATCATCCAAAATACTAATAATTTTTACATTGACCTTTTTTAGTTTTTTCTTCACCATATTTATAGAGTTAGGGATATCTGTGATATCCTCATCCATATCTACAGCTATTGCCTTTGTTGTTTTAGGTGCTTTTCCCCTATCTTGAACATCAATTTTTTATAGGAATATCAGTGAAACTATAAGAATAACTCTAAAACCCTAAATAAAATAACATAATAATATAACATTTTTCAACTATCTAATTTCTACAATTACAATAAGGTTTACCATTGCTAAAGAATGGGTGGGAGGAGCATCCCCGTGGCCTCTATCATGTGGGGGATCCATGTTTTCCTATGACAAAGATTAAATATAAAAACTTCAGTGAACTGAAAGTAATAGACTTGGCATAAAATCTTATTAAAAAATGGTATATTGAAGTCATAAACTTGAGGTTAGTTTAAATGGTATATAGTACTTATCACCCCCATGATAGTAACTTTGTTTGTATCTATGCAATTTAAATGGTAATCTATTATCAGTTCTTCCCCTAAACTTATTGATTTAATCACACATACAAAAATATGATTCCCCTCACGTGCTTCAAATATGCAATTAGGTTGCTTATTAGTTGACCCAGGTCATGTACTATTTATAAAACCTGCAATATTCCCTATTTCTTTTGGTCTCCCATAAATGTACATAGAAAATCTTTTACTTTGATCATTTTCTTTTCATTGTATATAATTTGCTGACAGTGCATACCTATGCATACTTTTTTATATTGAACAATCCTCATCCAATCATTGTAATTGTAATAAGGTCTGACATACTCCATCAATTCAAAAAATTTGTTGTAACATACCTTTATCCCATCCATGGAAAATAGGCCCAAACTAGATGTAATGAGGATGGAGCTATGCAATATATCCTCTCGTTAACACAAAAATTTGTGTTAATTAGAGGTAGCTCATTGGGTACCCAATCTTTCTCAAGATCTATGTACCAAAAGGGCACCTTGATGTCGGCTTTGGTCTCATCATCATAGGACCGTGACTCAGGCCTTGAGAAAGGAAAAATGTCATGCGCTTATTGAATTCTTTTCTAATCTTTTTACCTCTAGTTGATCTCCCTATTTTAGTCATACTACATGTCAAAATTTCATCTACCATTCCCACATTTCCCTCATTCAAGGAAGATAGATCTAACAAGTACCTATTTGGTTGTTCCTACAATCAATCAAATGAGGTATTTTCATGTCCCTGCTTCAAATAGAATTTTGATAATAATTAAATAATAAAATATTATTAAATAAATAACAATATTAAAAATAGACAAATAAATAAATAATAATAAAATATTGTTTATCAAATCATAATATTAATGAATCAATATAATGATAATAATTAATCAATATATAAATAATCAAGTCTTCAATAGAGTCATGACCCATACGGTTCTTCTTTGTCTATACATCCCAAAGATATAAAATGTAAGTTGAAAATGAAGGAAAGGCACAAAAAAATAGGAATCATATAGAAGGATCAGAAAAGTGATGAAGACAAGTCATATCCTTATCATAGCATGCAAGCAACATAAGACTTGAATACGGTCAAGTTACATTTGAGGTATTAATCTATAAAATTGGTATTTTTTACCACCGAACAAGGAAGAGATAATAAGGGGTCAGCATAGAGATAGAGCATTGGTATTAGGTCAGTGATAAGAAGATGAGACAGTCATTGTAAAAGGCAATCACAGTACATGCTCAGTAAAAAACAAGAAGAATATAAGAAAATTAATAATTTTATTGACTAAGGAAACAAACATTGAGAATAAGGACAAAAGGTCTAACATTTACATAAATTATGTCTATGTATAAGTAGACAGTAAAATTAGAAATTGATATCAATTATGTATTATATATATAGGGAATATTGACTTATACCTGCTAATCCATGTCATTGTGCAAGATCCTCATCAAAGGGGTTAAATTTTTTGCATATGTGAATCATTTATCTTAAGTTGGCTAAAAATTACATGATATGTATGCTACAAATTATGTAGAAGACAACATCAACAATATGCAAGATCATAAACATGAACAAATTACCTTTACCTAATATATGGAATGCAAGATCATCAAAAAAAGGGGTGAAGATGTGTGTAGTCAATTGCCTGTTTCGAGAAATGGTGTCAATAAAAAATATATATATACACATGTATTAGTAGCAATTAATTGAGAATCATAACCAATACATTGGTAATCATAAATCACATATGTTGTAATCATTAGAATTGAACACAATATATTAATGTTACCATGACATTAGAGTTCAATATAAATATATAAATATGTAATCATTAAAATTGAAATCAATAAATCAATATTAAATATATATACTAATCGTGTCATCTTAAAATGGAATAAATTCCATCTTTGTAGGTCTAGCACCCTCATTCAGTGTATTTTTCATGATAGATTTGCATGTAGGATGAAATTTGCACTTGGTTCTTCATTTCTAGGTGAAATTAGGGTTAGGATCTCAAGGATTCTCTTTGATTTCCCTTCTCTATAGCTCTATTTTCTAGGTAGGATCTAGGTATTGGTCCTCCTAGTCCTCAGCACATTCATTCTAGGTATTTGTGCTCTTTTCTGACACTCTTCCCTATTTTCTCACCATTTCCAAGTCTCTGGTTGACCCTTAGACTTCCTGTTCTCAAAGGTGACTGAGCTTGGACCTTTCAGCTAGGTCAAGGTTGAGGTTGACCTTGACATAGGTCAAGGTCGATGTCGACCTTGACACCTGTTGGGTTTTGGTCTCCCTTTTCAAATTGTGGTCCCAGGGGGCCCCAAAATGGATGTCGGCCCTCTCGGTCTGAATGCGGAAGGGTTTTAATTTAAAATTCATTTAATTATTTTCCCTTTTAGTTAGTTATTTTGATTAGACCATAATTCAAGGTAAAATTTGAATTATGGGCCCTTACATTTCCCGAGGAGCCTTTCCTTGAAATCTCTATATAAACACTCTCTTTTACCTTCATTTTCATAAAGTATCCATCAAGTGGATGCACAATTCATTGAAGAAAGCAAGCGATGGTGAATTGATGATGCAAGATTGCAAGAGGATGATATAGAAGATAAAGAAATTGTTGATATCAAGCATTTTTGTGGACATTCATTTGGAGCAAGAAAGATCTCTTCTTCCTTGATCTACCATTTTCAACATTCATGCATTCAAAGATACAATCATGGGGTAGAAATTACAGATGGTGAGTTTGGTAGGAGTACTTTAACCTTGGGGGCTTGGTATGCTTTCTTTATCATGTTCAAATCTATGCATTGCTTTCTCATATCAATTCATGCTAGGGTTTCAATCTAGAGGATTATATCTTGGCATTGCACATTCAATACACACACACACACACACATTCTATTACATACAACTAATCATGGATGTGGAGATCACCAAAATGAGGGTTTGGCTAAGGAAAAACCCTATATAGCCATCCCAAAACACCATTTTCAGATATTAATATTTGATGTTTTGAGAGTTGCAAAGAAGATCTCAATACCCTTTTTGGAAAACTTCTAGGATCTGCAAACAGATTTTCCATCAAAACAATGTAGGTCAAGGGTGACATTAAGGGCTAAGATTGTGCCACGGGGTAAGATCTTACCCCTATTTTGGGTCAAGGTCAACCATTCTCAGAGAAAAAGAAGGTTTCTGGAGTTTCTCTATTTCTATGTTTCCAGGACAGATCCGGTTGTAGAATTTCTCGAAACTGAATACAGGCACCAGAAAATAGGTATTTTTATATCAGATTTATTATGACGTATTTAGTTCACCTTATTTAATTTTAGTATTCGTTACAAGTATTTCTATATTTACATTACTTATCATTTCAATCTACATGTATTGTGGAGGATGTTGGTTTAGGGCTTCTATTAGGTGCATTGTTAAAATCCCTACCTTCCATCACACATTTTTCCACCTTACATTTTGGTGAGCCTGATTACGAGAACTCTTTCTTTTTGGTGTTAGATTTGCATTTTGTGTTAGATCTAACATGCTTATAAAAGTATATTTGTTTTATGCTCTTGCATTTATATTTCAAAAATACAAAAAATTTGCAAAATTTCTTTAAAAATACAAAAATAGTTACATTTTTCATACTTGTAGAATTACTTTGTGTTCAACATGTATGTTTCTTGTTTTGAATACTTTGATGAGGCTTTTATTACGAAATAAGATAGATCCATTAATGAGGTACATGGAAGTGAGGATGAAAATTGTTCAAATGAGATCTCCATTGATCCTATTCCTATTTCACTCTCCTCCACAACCTCTTCAATTCACCTTTACCATAGGGTGTGTGCATGGTTACCTTCATGTTCTACTATTTGCAATATTGATACACCTAAGGTGATATCTCCTAAAAAAATTTTGATGATAAAAGGATGTCCTTGAATAAAAATTAAGGGTAAACCTAGAGATCCTTTGGATTTCTTGTATAACACAGATTTTGTTTCTCATGTTTATTGCACACAGAATAACCCTAAGCTTACTGTTCTAGTTTTTTTACTGCATTATCAACCTATGCTTCCACAAGCTCCTAGGTTTCCATCTAACTTTAAGGAGTATGACTTAGTAGAACAATTATGTGCCACTCTTGCTAAGATATCTTTATGGGAATTTCTTATAACTTCCCTGACATACCATGAGGCATTGCAAAAGGATTTATCTACTCTTCCTACTTTGCTTCCTAATCAAGAGAAAATTTAATCTATTTTGGATTGCATGCATACTATGCCCTCTATACCTCCTATTGTGTTTACCGATGATGATTTACCTTCCCTTGAGGTGCAAAATCAATATGATGCTCTTATGGTTGTTGTTTCTATTAATCAGAGTATCAGTCATAAAATGTTAATTGACAATGGATTTAGGTTTAATGTTTGTAGCATGGATATGCTTGAGGCAATTAAGGTTGATCTCACAACTATTCAGCCTGATAATGTCCCTATTTGTGGATTTGATAATATTGCAAAGAGAAATTTGGTCATTATTACCTTACCTATCAAAGTTGGTCTGATTATTCTAAACACACCTACTCATGTTATGCATGGACCTCTGAATTATAACCTTCTTTTAGATAGACCTTGGTTACATAGTATGCATGTAGTTCCTTCTACTCTTCATCGCAAGGTTAGGTTCATTTATAACAATTTGATGTACATGTTACATGTGAATGATGCACCAAATCCTTGCTTAAATATGGAATACGTTGAAGTTTCTGAAACTCTTCAACCAAGAAAAGAGACTGAAAAGCAACCTGAGATTAAAAAAAATGAGGCTCCATCTTCTTCTTTAACTAAGGATGATTGGGGAAGATTGGATTTTAATCCTACTTTCATTGGAGAATATAAAGTCTTTGATGTGGAATTCATGAAATAACAAAGTGAATTTGAAAAACAAGTGTTTACTCCCTCCCCACTTTCTAACGAATTAAAAAGTAACTTTGTTTCCACCTCGATTGAAGAAATAATTGAAACAATAAAACCTGATTTCTATGATATTGTGACATATGCTACTCCTTAGACTCCATCTGATATGGCTGATATATATAGTTCTAGTTATCATGTGCTCAAGAAATCAAGATTTAATGGGAAAGCAAGTGGTAAATACAAGAAAGGTATACAAGTACCTTTGGATAACAAAATATATGATTATACATATGGATTGGGATTCAATCCTTACAAACAACCATTAGGTTTTCCTCTCAATGTCAATTATATTTGTGGTTGACATTTGAAGTTGGTTAACCCGCTCCTCCTTGACATTAATCAAAGACCTACCTTGGATATTTTTCCTGAAGATGAAGCCTTAGAGGATTTTTTAGGGGATTATGAGGATTTACCTACATTCCATCATAAATGATGAAAGCCTTATTGTTTAAGTATTGAAGTTTATATTGGGGAACATGATGAAAAAATTACTTCTTCTTTACCAGTGGATTGTCCGATACAAAGTGATTTGCTAATAACTGAGACTGTTGAGATTCAAATGGATGAAACTGATTCTGAAAAATGATAAAATTTGGGAAATGTTTGAATCACGATGAACGTGATCAATTAGATTCCCTTTTACTTGAATTTAAGGACATTTTTTCTTGGACATATTTGGATATGTCGGGCATAGATTCTAAGATTTTGACTCACAATATTGTTCTCAAACCATATGTTAAACCTGCGAAGCAAAAAATTTGAAAGATCAATCCACAAATTGGTTTATTAGTTAATGCTGAAATTGAAAGATTATTAGATGCTGGATTCATCCGCTCTATTGATTTCTCGGACTGGATTTCAAATATTGTGCCCATTTCAAAAGGAGAAAATAAGATAAGGATGTGTACTGACTTTAGAGATTTAAAAATAAAGCATCCTTAAAAGATGATTTCCCATTACCTAATATTGATATGATTGTGGATTCAATAGTGAGTCATGCTTTATTATCTTTTATGGATGGATTTTCTAGCTATAATCAAATTTTTTTCCCTTATAAAGATCAATTTATGACCACATTTAGAACACCTTGGGGAAGATTTTGTCGGGTCATGATTTGATTTGGATAAAAAAATGCGGGAGAAAATTATCAATGAGATATGACCTTAATTTTGCATGATTACATTCATAAGATTTTTGAGGACTATGTCGATGATATCTTGGCAAAATCTATCCAAAGAGAAGATCATTTTACTATTTTATGATAGATATTTGAAAGGATTAGAAGTTGCAATATGAGATTGAATCCTAAGAAATGTGTCTTTGGAGTTGATTCTGGTAAATTATTACTATTCATAATCTCTAAGCAAGGCATAGAGGAAGATACCAAAAAGATTGAAGCTATTGTTAATATGCCTCCTCCTAAGAATATTCTCAGTTATGAAGTTTACAAGGTAAAATCCAAGCTATTCCTCACTTTGTTTCCAAATTAGCTAATTGAACTATTCCTTTTACTTCCATGCTTAGAAAGGATACCACTTTCTCCTGGAATGATGTATGTAAACAATCCTTTGAGAAATTTAAGGACTATCTAGCCAATCCTCCTATTTTGCAACCTGGTCAATTTGATAAAACCCTTTACCTGTATACTTCAACCACTCTGAAAGAGGTGAGTGAGTTGTTGGCTTAGTATGATAGTGAAGGTAAGGAAAGACCTATGTACTACATTAGTCAGACTTTACTCAATTACGAAACAAGATACATATATTTGGAAAGATAGTTCTTAGCCATAATTTATGCTTGTCAGAAACTCAGGCATTATCTCTTAAATGTTGAAGTCAATGTGATTGTTAAATTTGATCCTTTGAAACATCTTTTCTCAAAAAATGATCTTTCTGGCCATTTGGCAAAGTGGGTTATGTTACTTATAGAATTTGATCTTAATTTCATTTCTCAAAAGTTGATTAAAGGACAATCCTTAACAAATTATTTAGCTGAAGCTCCTTGTCCTCATTCTGATGCATGCTTTACTTCAATGGAATTCCCTGATGAAAAAGTTCTAGCTATTAAACAGGATGATGTCTGGGAATTATATTTTGATGGGTCTAGATGTAAGACAGGTTCTGGTGTTGGTGTTATCTTGATCCCTCTACGAAGAAACCGATCCCTCTATCATATAAATTGACCTTTCCTTGTGAATAGGGTTAAAATGGATTCAACTCTATTCAAATGTAAAGGGAGGGGGGAAATATGAGATCTATTCTCAAACCCAAATTCCCAAAGAAGAGATCCAATTTGATCAACCAAGAGGTTAATACACAATTAAATCAATTTATGGAGAATATGGAAGAGAGAGAGAGAGAGAGAGAGAGAGAGAGAGAGAGAGAGAGAGAGAGAGAGAGAGAGAGAGAGAGAGAGAGAGAGAGAGAGAGAGAGAGAGAGAGAGAGAGAGAGAGAGAGAGAGAGAGTAAATCCAATATTTCCCTATGAATGGAATTATACTTGAAATATGAAATAATTAGAATACAAATACTAACCTCAAATTAGGGTAGATTTGGAAAATGTTAAATTCTGATGTCTGTGTGTACTTTCAGGCAATTATGAAACCTATTCTAGACTGGAAATGCTGAGATAGAGAAAACCCAAAAATCTTTCTCCAAGATGAGCTTAGGTTAGGTTTGACCCTCATAAAAGGTCAAATACTACATTCTTTATTTGAAGTCTGATTCAAATTCTATTCGCAGATCTCAGAAGTTTGCCAAAAAGGGTATCCAAATTCCCTCTTAGATCTGAAATTCCACACCTATACCTACAAGAAAATGGGGGTTTTTGTTGTTTGTTTGAGGGGTTTGCCTTGGTTAAACTCCAGTTTCGAATCAACCTTAATATTAAAATTGAAATAAGAATGCTAGCAAGTAGTAGAAAAGGATCTAACAATAAAGCTATGCGATTCAATAGATATGCAATTGTATTTTGAATGTAAACAAGTATATTGATATGAAAGCTTGAACAAAAAAATAAATGTAAATCAAACCTCCATGATTGTATGCTTGGAATCCACCTTGAAGGAAGAATGAAATGGATCTTGAAGATGAACAAAGGATCTTGAAGGAAGATCACACCATCATGATGGCTAGATCTAGGGTTTGAATGATAAATCTTGAATGCATGAACCAAATCCCTTCAATGGCTTGAATGCTTGAATCCTTGATCTTTAATGGAGAACTTGGATGGAGAAGAGGACTTGAGTTCTTGAATAAATGCTTGCACTTGATCACCTTGAGAGCTTGAGAGCAATTGCTTGATTGTGGATGAGATGTTCTCACAAAACTTGATGATCAAAATGAGAGAGGAAGGCCTCCTTTTATAGTGAACTAGGGCACAATCCTCTAGAGGGGCCACCTTGAAGAATTAAAACCCAATTAGGTCCTAAAATTTAGAAAATATACCTATATTAAATGCAATTAAAAGATTTACCATCTCGAAACTTGAAATGGCCAACCCGGAGGCGGGAAAATAAATATCTTGAAAGCCCAATGACTGGAAATTGAGGATCCTGGAAATTTGAATGAGGGGGGGGAAATTGAGGTTGGAATTGACCTGATTAGGTTTGACCTTGATCTCGACCTAGTCAGGATCAACCTTGAATTTGACCCTGGGCCCAAATTTAGTCAGAGCTAGGTCAGGAGGTCCCGAGGATGCCCAGAAATCTAGAAATGATATCAAATCAAGACAAAATGTCAGGGATAGACATAAAATCCTATAATAACTATGATGAAGGCTAGGAGGACCTATTTCTGAATCCTACCTAGAAAATAGAGCCATGGAAGAGGGAAATTAAGGAGAATCCTCAGGATCCTAACCCTAATTTCTCCTAGAATGAAGAAATCAAGTGCAAGGAACAAGCGGAAAGCGGGGAGAAAGCCAAATACATGCAAAGACCTGATCAAGACACTTAACATGACTCCAAACCACTTACTCAGAGGGATAAATTCTCTTATCAAAGAAGTGCTTCCATTTTAGGATGATACACCTTGTACTAACAATATTGCAGAGTATGAATCTCTTATACCTGGCCTACGAGAAACTTTATCCCTTAACATTCAACACTTACAAATTTATGGAGAATCACAATTGATTGTTGAACATATTAAAGGAGGTTATTAGACTAAGAATGATAAAATGACATAGGGTATGTGCAAGATCATGAGGGGCCAAACTATGCCCTTAAGTGGCAATGAAAAATCAGCAAATCAGGGTTAGTCAACTTGACATGAAAATTTCAACTAGCTATGAACCTAATATCAAAAAGTTGTAACAATAGAATCTATAGAAAGTTGAATGTAGTTTCTAAACTACTAGGCATTTTTTGAGGAAAATCTAGTATGATTGGTGAAAAGTATAGATTTCAATGCAGTAGTACAAAAATTTCAGGAAAAAAATAAGAAGTAGGTGTATGTCTGACCACCTTAATCATAATCAAATGATAATATTTTATTATAAGATTTTATATATAAGTAGTAGACTCATGCTCGGATGTGATGCATATTTTTTGTAATTTTATTGCAAAAAAATTATTAATTATGAATTTTCTGCTACAACATTTTTAGAATAAAAAAACTCGTGTCTGACCACCTTAACTCATTCAAAACTTTACAAAATTCAAAAAAAAAAAATTCCTTATAGTAGGTGAAGCATAGAATGTAGCTCAATTAGAAAATAACTAATAATTAATTACTGAATTCAAAATTTGACAGCAATTATATCGATAGAAAGCCAATAATCTCCTTAAGATACCCTTTTCGTTTTATCAAATTCGGGTGAAAAAAAAGTTGTCAATTACATTGTCAAAGTTTGGAACTCAGAGAAATAGGGGAAAAACATGTATTTGGGACATTCTAATAATTGACCATGTAGGTTTGGTGCACAAAGCAATACCAAGCCTAATCGAGTACCCAATATTTTTGGGTACCCGATATTTACCCAAATATGACGCATAATTTTAAATTTTCACTTTGCCTCCACTTTCTCCCTCCTATTTCTCCATCCTTCATAAACTATATATTAGTTATATATTAGATATATTAAATATTATATAATATCAATTATATATTAAATGTTATATAATATATATTTTACATTAAATATTATTTAATATATATTAATATTAAAAACTATGTATTAGATTATATATTATATATATTAAATATTATATAATATACATGTTACATTAAATATTATTTAATTATATATTAATATCAAAAACTATATATTAGATTATATATTATATATTAAATATTATATAATATACATTTTACATTTTAAATATTATTTAATATGATTCTGAGCATGAGCACGAGTCCCTACAGGGGCATAGTTGCGCCTATTCAGGTGCCAAAAACCCTAGCTATGCAAAAATGGAGGCTTTGAAGAATAGTTCATTGGAGGCGGATTATAGAAGTAGAGGGAAAGAGAATCACTCTGTTTCCACCGCCTATGGCTGTGAAATGGTATCTTTCCCTACTTTTTCAACCGGAATGCTAAATTGCAAAGGTTCTCGAAATAGATTCTAGTCACCAGACAATTGTACCATGCCTATTGATAATCCAACAACTCAAGAGAGTCATTGGGAGGTTAAACAAGAACAATCGGATGGACCTTTGAACCGGCCGAAGATTATGGAGAGCGGGGAAGGGTTTGGTAAAATGAGCAGTTGTACTGGAATTATGCAGGCACCATAGAACTGACCGCATTAATAAATTTAAAGAAGAGATCAGTGGCAATGCGACATTATGAGGAAAGCCTTGCCATTTCGATGGTGCTGCCTTGATATTATGAAGAATGTCTTGCCGGTTCAATGCTAGCACCACCTTTGTCTCAGACTTTCACCATTGCTTCTCATCAATACTCTGAGATATGGCAGGGATTGCGGGATTTTGCACAACATAGTCCATCATAAATTATCTATAAATCATCATGCGTTACAGTATTCTGTGCATTTCTAAATGACTTACTCGAAGAATTTAATTTTTACCATAATTTTGGATCCATGGATTGTCATTTTGCACTCAGAGAGAAGCTGCGGATTGCAAGAATTTAATAAATTTGGTTTATCTCATTTTCTTTCTTTGCCATTTCTGAGTAATGCGATTTTGTTTTTGTCCGTCTTAAATGATTTCTCCTAAAGTTAATGAATTTTTTTAGATGATTTTGTTTGAAGTTCTAATGAAATTTCTTCCATGGATGCTAATGAAATCTCTTCCATGAATGCTGATAAGATGTTTAAATTCAAAGTTAACAAATTCTATAGTTTGAATGTTCTTTGTTGTAGAAGGTTATTTTCATGGTTTGTGATTCATGCAATTCCTTAATAGTTTCAGTCTTAACAGAATTCATAAATAGATTTTCCATAGCTAATTTTCTTCTTGATCATTGCAATATTTTCTCCTCCACTAAATATTTTGTAATCAGCTGATATACAATCACATTTTTCTCTTGCCCAATTCTATGGGCTCAACATTGAAACTGTAGATCCACAAAAGGGTTGAAATCTAGATCTAGTGGAAGAGAAGTATTAGCACAAAGTCATTCACTAACATCTCATTTCAGTCATGGGGACTCCCTAGGCATCCTAGTATGCCTCAAAATACATTAGGACACCTAGGGAGTCCCCATGACCCCTTTTCACACATTGGAATGCTCAAGTGTGTCTTAAGGGGTCTCCCATGACCCCTTTTGACACATTGGAACACTCAACTATGTCTTAAGGGGTCTTAGGACCCCTTAAGACACACTTGAGCATTCCAATATGTCAAAAGGGGTCATCAGGAATCCCTACGGGTCCTAGTATGCTTTATCACATGTTAGAACCCCTAGGAAGTCCCCATGACCCCTCTTGACACATTGAAAAGCTCAAGTGTGTCTTAAGGGGTCCTAGGACCCCCTCGGACACACTTGAGCATTCTAATGTGTCAAAAGGGGTCATGGGGACTCCCTAGGGGTCCTAGTATGCCTTATCACATGTTATTACCACTAGGAAGTCCTGATGACACCTTTTGACACATTGGAATGCTCAAGTGTGTCTTAAGGGGTCCTATGACCCCTTCAGAGAAACTTGAGCATTCCAATGTGTCAAAAGGGGTCATGGGGACTCCCTAGGGGTCCTAATGCATGATAAGACATACTAGGACCCCTTGGGAGTCCCCGTGACCCCTTTTGACACATTGGAACACTCAAATGTGTCTTAAGAGGTCACATCATAGGACCCCTTAAGACACACTTGAGCATTCCAATGTGTCAAAAGGGGTCACATGGACTCCCTAGGGGTTCTAGTATGCCTTATCACATGTTATGACCCCTAGCGAGTCCCCATGACTACTTTTGACACATTGGAACACTCAAGTGTGTCTTAAGGGATCCTAGGACCCCTTAAGACACACTTGAGCATTCCAATGTGTCAAACAGGGTCATGGGGACTCCCTACAGGTCCTAGTACACCTTATCATGCCTTAGGACCCCAAGGGAGTCCCCATGACCCCATTTCACACATTGGAATGCTCAAGTGTCTCTTAAGGTGTTGTAGGACCCATTAAGACACACTTGAGCATTCCAATTTGTCAAAAGGGCTCAAGTGTGTCTTAAGCGGTCTTAGGACCCCTTTGGACATAGTTGAGTGGTCCAATGTATCAAACGAGGTCATGGGGACTCACTAGGGGTCCTAGTATGCCTTATCATGTCTTAGGACCCCTAGGGAGTCCCCATGACCAGGACCCAGTACGCCTTATCATGCGTTAGGACCCCTAGTGTGTCTTAAGCGGTCTTAGGACCCCTTCAGACATATTTGAGTGGTCCAATGTGTCAAACAGGGTCATGGGGACTCACTAGGGGTCCCAATATACCTTATCATATGTTAGGACCCCTAGGGAGTCCCCATGACCCCTTTTGACACATTGGAATGCTCAAGTGTGTCTTAAGAGGTCCTAAGACCTCTTAAGACACACTTGAGCATTCCAATGTGTCAAAAGGGGTCATGGGGACTCCCTAGGAGTCCTAACACATGATAAGGCATACTGAGACCCCTAGGGAGTCCCCCTGACCCTATTTGACACATTGGAATGCTCAAGTGTCTCTTAAGGGGTCATATGACCCAACCCCTTAAAACACACTTGAGCATTCCAATGTGTCAAAAGGGGTCACAGGGACTCCCCAAGGGTCCTAGTACACCTTATCATGCATTAGGACCCCTACGGAGTCCCAATGACCACTTTTGATACATTGCAACACTCAAGTGTATCCAAAGGGGTCGTAGGGCCCCTTTAGACACACTTGAGCATTCTAATGTGTGAAAAAGGGTCACTGGGACTCCCAAGGGGTCCTAGTACACCTTATCATGTGTTAGGAGCCATAAGGAGTTGCCATGACCCCTTTTGACACATTGGAATGCTCAAGTGTGTCTTAAGAGGTTCTAAGACCCTTTAACACACACTTGAGTGTTACAATGGTTCAAAAGGGGTCATGGTGACTCCCTAGGGGTTCTAGTACACCTTATCACGTGTTAAGATGCCTAGGGAGTCCCCATGACCCCTTTTGACACATTGGAATGCTCAATTGTGTCTTAAGGGGTCTTAGGACCCCTTAAGACACACTTGAGAGTTCCAATGTGTCAAAAGGGGTCATGGAGATTTCCTAGGGGTCCTAGTATGCCTTATCACATGTTAGGATCCCTAGGGAGTCCCCATAACTCTTTTTGACACATTGGAATGCTCAAGTGTGTCTCATGGGGTCCTAGGACCCATTAAGATATAATTGAGCATTCCAATGTGTCAAAGGAGGTCATGGGGACTCTTTAGGGGTCCTAGTACATCTTATCAGGTGTTAGGACCCCTATGAAGTCCCCGTGACCTCTTTTGACACATTGGGATGCTCAAGTGTGTCTTAAGACATCCCAAGACCCCTTTGGACACACTTGATTGTTTCAATGTGTCAAAAGGGGTCATGGGGATTCCCTAGGGGTCCTAGTATGCCTTATCACATGTTAGGACCCCTAGGAAGTCCTGATTACCCCTTTTGACACATTGGAATGCTCAAGTGTGTCTTAAGGGATCCTACGACTAGTTCGGACACACTTGAGCATTCCAATATGTCAAAAGAGGTAATGGGGCCTACCTAGGGGTCCTAACACGTGATAAGGTGTACTAGGACCCCTAGGGAGTCCCTGTGACCACTTTTGACACATTTGAACACTCAAGTGTGTCTTAAGGGGTGATAAGGCATACTAGGACCCATAGGGAGTCCCCGTGACCCATTTTGACACATTGGAATTCTCAAGTGTGTCTCAAGGGGTCAGGTTGTAGGACCCCTTAAGACAAACTTGAGTGGTCCAATGTGTCAAAAGGGGTCACCAGGACTCCCTTAGGGTCATAGTACACCTTATCATGTGTTAGGACCCCTCGGGAGTCCCCATGACCCCTTTGAAAACATTGGAACACTCAAGTGTGTCTTAAGGAGTCTTAGGACCCCTTAAGACATACTTGAGCATTCCAATGTGTCAAACGGGGTCATGGGGAACCCCTATAGGTCCTAGTACACCTTATCACACTTTAGGACCCCTAGGGAGTCCCCATAACCCCTTTTGACACATTGGAAGGCTCAAGTGTGTCCTAAGGGGTCCTAATACCCCTTAAGACACACTTGAGCTTTCCAATGTGTTGAATGGGGTCATGGGGACTTCGAAGGGGTCCTAGTAACCCTTATCACATGTTAGTACACCTAGGGAGTTCCCATGACCCCTTTTGACATATTGGAATGCTCAAGTGTGTCTTAATGGGTCCTAGGACCCCTTAAGAGGACACCTTAAGATACACTTGAGCATTCCAATATGTCACAAGGGGTCATGGGAACTCCCTAGGGGTCCTAGTATGATTTATCATGTGTTACAACCACAAGGGAGTCCCCATGACCCATTTTGACACATTGTAACGCTGAAGTGTGTCTTAAGGGGTCCTAGGACCCCTTAAGACACACTTGAGTGTTCCAATGTATCTTAAGGAGTCCTAGGAGACACACTTGAGCATTCCAATATGTCAAAAGGGGTCATGGGGACTCCTAGGACCCCTTAAGATACACTTGAGCATTCCAATGTGTCAAAAGAGGTCATGGGGACTTCCTAGGGGTCCTATCACGTGATAAGGTGTACTAGGACCCCTAGGGAGTCCCCATGACCCCTTTTCACACATTAGAATGCTCAAGTGTGTCTTAAGGGGTCTTAGAACCCCTTAAGGCACACTTGAGTGTTCCAATGTCTCAAAAGGGCTAATGGGGACTCCCTAGGGGTCCTAACGCATGATAATACATACTAGGATCACTAGGGAGTCCCCATAACCCCATTTGACACATTGGAATGCTCAAGTGTGTCTTAAGGGGTCCTAAGATGCCTTAAGACACACATGAACATTTCAATGTGTCAAACGGGGTCATGTGAACTCCCTAGGGGTCCGAGTACACCTTATCATGTGTTAGGACCCTTAGGGAGTCCCCTCGACCCCTTTTGACACATTGGAATGCTCAAGTGTGTCTTAAGTGGTCCTACGACCCCTTCAGAGAAACTTGAGCATTCCAATGTGTCAAAAGGGGTCATGGGGACTCCCTAGGGGTCCTAATGCATGATATGGCATACTAGGACCCCTTGGGAGTCCCCGTGACCCCTTTTGACACATTGGAATGCTCAGGTGTGTCTTAACGGGTCACTTCGTAGGACCCCTTAAGACACACTTGAGCATTCCAATGTGTCCAAAGGGGTCACAGGGACTCCTTAGGGGTTCTAGTATGCCTTATCACACGTTACAACCCCTAGGGAGTCCCCATGACTACTTTTGACACATTGGAACACTCAAGTGTGTCTTAAGGGATCTTAGGACCCCTTAGGACATACTTGAGCATTCCAATGTGTCAAACAGGGTCATGGGGACTCCCTATGGGTCCTAGTATGCCTTATCATGTGTTACAACCCCTATGGAGTCTGCATGACCCCATTTCAAACATTGGAATTCTCAAGTGTCTCTTAAGGTGTCGTAGGAACCATTAAGACACACTTGAGCATTCTAATTTGTTAAAAGGGTTCAAGTGTGTCTTAAGCGGTCTTAGGACCCCCTTGAACATAGTTGAGTGGTCCAATGTGTCAAACGGGGTCATGGGGACTCACTAGGGGTCCCAGTATGCCTTATCATGTGTTAGGGCCCCTAGGGAGTCCCCTGACCCCTTTTGACACATTGGAATGCTCAAGTGTGTCTTAAGAGGTCTTAGGACCTCTTAAGACACACTTGAGCATTCCAATGTGTCAAAAGGGGTCATGGGGACTCCCTAGGGGTCCTAACACATGATAAGGCATACTAGGACCCCTAGGGAGTTCCCCTGACCCTATTTGACACATTGGAATGCTCAAGTGTCTCTTAAGGGGTTGTACGACTCAACCCCTTAAAACACACTTGAGCATTCCAATGTGTCAAAAGGGGTCACAGGGACTCCCCAGGGGTCCTAGTACACCTTATCATGTGTTAGGTCCCCTATGGAGTCCCAATGACCACTTTTGACACATTGCAACACTCAAGTGTATCCAAAGGGGTTGTAGGACCCCTTTAGACACACTTGAGCATTCCAATGTGTAGAAAAGGATCACCAGAACTCCCAAGGGGTCCTAGTACACCTTATCATGTGTTAGGAGCCATAAGGAGTCGCCATGACCCCTTTTGACACATTGGAATTCTCAAGTGTGTCTTAAGAGGTCCTAAGACCCTTTAAGACACACTTGAGCATTCTAATGCTTCAAAAGGGGTCATGGCAACTCCCTAGGGGTTCTAGTATGCCTTATCATGTGTTATGACCCCTAGGGAGTCCCCATGACCCCTTTCGACACATTGGAATGCTCAAGTGTGTCTTAAGGGGTCTTAGGACCCCTTAAGACACACTTGAGAGTTCCAATATGTCAATAGGGGTCATGGGGATTCACTAGGGGTCCTAGTATTCTTTATCACATGTTAGGACCCCTAGGGAGTCCCCATAACCCCTTTTGACACATTGGAATGCTCAAGTGTGTCAGAAGGGGTCATAGGAACTCCCTAGGGGTCACGGGGACTCCCTAGGAGTCTTAGGACCCGTTAAGACACACTTGAGCATTCCAATGTGTCAAAAGGGGTCATGGAAACTCCATAGGGGTCCTAGTATGATTTATCATGTGTTACAACCACAGGGGAGTCCCCATGACCCATTTTGACACATTGTAATGCTGAAGTGTGTCTTAAGGGGTCTTAGGACCCCTTAAGACACACTTGAGTGTTCCAATGTGTCTTAAGGAGTCCTAGGAGACACACTTGAGCATTCCAATGTGTCAAAAGGGGTCATGGGGACTCCTAGGACCCGTTAAGACACACTTGAGCATTCTAATGTGTCAAAAGGGGTCATGGGGACTTCCTAAGGGTCCTATCACATGATATGCTATACTATGACCCCTAGTGAGTCCCCGTGACCCCTTTTCACACATTAGAATGCTCAAGTGTGTCTTAGGGGGTCTTAGGACCCCCTAAGGCACACTTGAGTGTTCCAATGTCTCAAGAGGGCTGATGGGGACTCCCTAGGGGTCCTAATGCATGATAAAACATACTAGGATCACTAGGGAGTCCGCATAACCCCATTTGACACATTGGAATGCTCTAGTGTGTCTTAAGGGGTCCTAAGACCCCTTAAGACACACATGAGCATTTCAATGTGTCAAACGGGGTCATGCAGAATCCCTAGGGGTCTGAGTACACCTTATCACATGTTAGGACCCCGAGGGAGTCCCCATGACCCCTTTTGATAGATTGGAATGCTCAAGTGTGTCTTAGGGGGTCTTAAGACCCCCTAAGACACACTTGAGCATTCCAATCTATCAAAAGGGGTCATGGGGACTCCCTCGGGGTCCTAGTAGACATTATCATGCGCTAGGAACCCTAGGAAGTCCCCATGACCCCTTTTGAAACATTTTAATGCTCAAGTGTGTCTTAAGGTGTTCTAGGAATCCTTAACAAACACTTGACTCTTCTAATGTGTGAAAAGGGGTCATGGGAACTCCCTAGGGGTCCTAGTAAACCTTATCACATGTTAGGACCCCTAGCGAGTCCTGATGACCCCTTTTGATACACTAGAATGTTCAAGTGTGTCTTAAAGGGTCTTAGGTGTATACACATAAAAATGGTCATCTAGACTATTAGCCCCTTTTGTTAAATCATCAATTGCTTATTCTTGATCAAATCCTAGCTTTATCATTTATTCAATAATTTTCTATGGGCTAACCATCTTATCCTAAGTCTTTATTTATTAAAAGGAATATTCCCTCCCTTTTTAATAAATAAAAAGCCCCCACTTTTCCTCTTATCCTAAGTTGCACAAATAAAGCATTATTCTTATTTTATAAAAAAGGGAAAAAACACTTTTTGTCTCATATGGACACAAAAGTCAACTCTTATTTTCCTATTGGAGGATATGTGTGCACATGGATTGCTCCTCTTTCAAGCTCCACCATTGATTAGATCTTTTGCCTCTTAATCTCCATGGTCCATTTCTCCTCATTTCCTATAAAAGAAGAGCTCTCTTCTTCATTCTAGAGCCCCAACTTTTTATGCTAACTTTATGTTGCAGGTTTTCTAAGTCACTTTGGAGCTTTTGAAGATTTGGAGCATTCTTAGCATCTACATCTCATTCTTGCATTCTACATCTCATTCTTGCATTCTTAGCTTAGCTTCATATTTATGCTTTCTTAGATTAACTTCATTTCTATGCTCTAGATTAGCTCACATAGATTAATTAGGTTGGGTTGTAACACTTGCATATCTCTTTCATAGCTTAGCTTGCATTTCCATTTCTAGCATAGCATTGCATTTCATTTTCATTCTTGATTCTTGAGGATATTAGCATTCTTGCCATTGTCTTCGTTGAATCTCCCATTGCATGGTTTACTAGCAAGGTTATAGGCTAAATAGCTCTAGCTGAGAGCATTCTTAAAAACCCTTGCACTCCATGCCTAGGGAGCCATGGATAGGCATGGAGTGCAAGGGTTTTTAAGAATGCTCTCAGCTAGAGCTATTTAGCCTATAACCTTGCTA
The DNA here is from genome assembly GCA_027943335.1 of Chamaecyparis obtusa. Taxonomy (NCBI): domain Eukaryota; kingdom Viridiplantae; phylum Streptophyta; class Pinopsida; order Cupressales; family Cupressaceae; genus Chamaecyparis; species Chamaecyparis obtusa. The sequence continues at coordinate 88,459 of BSBK01012440.1, read as the reverse complement.
GTAAACCATGCAATGGGAGATTCAATGAAGACAAGGGAAAGAATGCCAATATCCTCAAGAATCAAGAATGAAAATGCAATACAATGCTATGCTAGAAATGGAAATGCAAGCTAAGCTATGAAAGAAATATGCAAGTGTTACAACACAAGCTAATTAATCTATGTGAGCTAATCTAGAGCATAGAAATGAAGCTAATCTAAGAAAGCATAAATATGAAGCTAAGATAAGAATGCAAGAATGAGATGTAGAATGCAAGAATGAGATGTAGATGCTAAGAATGCTCCAAATCTTCAAAAGCTCCAAAGTGACCTAGAAAACCTGCAACATAAAATTAGCATAAAAAGTTGGGGCTCTAGAATGAAGAAGAGAGCTCTTCTTTTATAGGAAATGAGGAGAAATGGACCATGGAGATTAAGAGGCAAAATATTTAATCAATGGTGGAGCTTTAAAGAGGAGAAATCCATGTGCACACATATCCTCCAATAGGAAAATAAGAGTTGACTTTTGTGTCCATATGAGACAAAAAGTGCTTTTTCCCTGTTTTATAAAATAAGAATAATGCTTTATTTGTGCAACTTAGGATAAGAGGAAAAGTGGGGGCTTTTTATTTATTAAAAGGGGAGGGAATATTCCTTTTAATAAATAAAGACTTAGGATAAGATGGTTAGCCCATAAAAAATAATCGAATAAATGATAGAGCTAGGATTTGATCAAGAATAAGCAATTGATGATTTAGCAAAAGGGGCTAATAGTCTAGATGACCATTTTTAGGTGTATACATTTGCCCCTCTTTGACTAATGTGTGATCGATCTGGGAACACATGTAGTCAAAGAATTAAGTTGAAATGTGAGATCAATTTGGGATCACAAAGCAACTCAGATCAGCCAAGAAGGCAAGCAAATAACAATCTGACTCCAAAGAATGAAGTGAAGAGAGATAGAAAATCCTGCATGATCAGCCTGGTAGCGACAGTACTAAACACTTAGGAAAGAGATAACCAATAAGATAGTGTGACACATTTATAACACACATTAGGAACCCCTAAGATACACTTGAGCATTCTAATGTGTCAAAAGGGGTCATCGAGACTCCCTAGGGGTCCTAGTACGCCTTATCACATGTTAGGACCCCTAGGGAGTCCCCCGACCCATTTTGACACATTGGAATGCTCAAGTGTGTCTTAAGGGGTCCTATCCAAGTGTGTCTTAAGGGGTCTTAGGACCCCTTAAGACACACTTGAGCATTCCAATGTGTCAAAATGGGTCAGGGGGACTCCTTAGGGGTCTTAGTACACCTTATCATGCGTTAGGACTGCTACGGAGTCTCCATGACCCCTTTTGTCAGAATGGAATGCTCATGTGTGTCTTAAGGGGTCGTAACACCCCTTATGACACACTTGAAAAGTCCAATGTGTCAAAAGGGGTCATCGGGACTCCCTACCGGTCCTAGTACACCTTATCAAGCATTAGGACCGCTAGGGAGTCTCCATGACCCATTTTGACATATTGGAATTCTCAAATTTTTCTTAAAGAGTCGTAGGACCGCTTAAGACAAACTTGAGCATTCCAATGTGTCAAAAGGGGTCATGGGGACTCCGTAGGGGTCCTAGTATCCCTTACCATGTGTTAGGACCTCTAGGGAGTTACCATGACCGCTTTTGATACATTGGAACACTCAAGAGTGTCTTAAGGGGTCCTACGACCCCTTAAGATACACTTGAGCATTCCAATGTGTCAAAAGGGGTCATGGGGACTCACTAGGGGTCCTAATACACCTTATTACATGTTAGGACCTCTAGGGAGTCCCCCTGACCCCTTTTGACATATTTAAATGCTCAAGTGTGTCTTATTGGGTCTTAAGACCACTTAAGAAACACTTGAGAATTGTAGTGTGTCAAAAGGGGTCATGGGGACTCCCTAAATGTCCTATTATGCCTGATCATGTGTTAGGACCCCTAGGGAGGCCCCCTTACCCCTTTTGACACATTAGAACACTCAAGTGTGTCTTAAGAAGCCCTAAAGTTACACTTGAGCATTCCAATGTGTGAAAAGGGGTCACGGGGACTCCCTAAGGGTCCTAGTATGCCTTATCATGTGTTAGGACCCCTAGGGAGTCCCCCTGACTCCTTTTGACATATTGGAATTCTCAAGTCTCTCTAAAGGGATCGTAGGACCCCTTAAGACACACTTGAGGATTCCAATGTTTCAAATGATGTCACGAGGACTCCCTAGAGGTCCTAGTATGCCTTATCACTTGTTAGGACCCTTAGGGAGTCCCCATGACCCCTTTTGATACATTGCAATGCTCAAGTGTGTCATAAGGTGTGCTAAGACCCCTTACGACACACTTGAGCATTCCAATGTGTCAAAAGGGGTCATCGAGACTCCGTAGGTGTCCTAGTACACCTTATCATGTGTTACAACCCCTAGGGAGTCCTCATGAACCTTTTTGACACATTGGAAAACTCAAGTGTGTCTTGAGCGGTCTTAGGACACCTTAAGATACACTTGAGCATTCCAATGTGTCAAAAGGGGTCACAGAGACTCCATAGGGGTCCTAGTATGCCTTATCACATGTTAGGATCCCTAGGGAGTCCCCCTGACACCTTTTGACACATAAGAATGCTCAATTGTATCTTAAGGGGTTGTAAGACACCTTAAGACACATTTGAGTGTTCTAATGTGTCAAACGGGGTCACAGGGGCTTCCTAGGGGTCCTAGTATGCCTTATCATGCATTAGGACCCCTAGGGAGTCCCTATGACCCCTTTTGCCACATTAGAATGTTGAAGTGTGTCATAAGGGGTCCTAAGACCCCTTAAGACACACTTGAGCATTCCAATATGTCAAAAGGGGTCACAAGGACTCCTGAGGGGTCCTAGTATGCCTTATCCGGTGTTAGTACCCCTAGCAAGTCCCCTCGACCCCTTTTGACACATTGGAACACTCAAGTGTGTCTGAAGGAGTCATAGGACCCTTTAAGACACAATTGAGCATTCCAATGTGTCAAACGGGGTCACGGGAACTCCCTAGGGGTCCTAGTATGCCTTATCATTTGTTAGGATCCCTAGGGAGTCCCCATGACTACTTTTGACACATTGGACTACTCAAGTGTGTCTTAAGGATTGTAGGACCCCTTAAGACACACTTGAGCATTCCAATGTGTCAAACGGTGTCACAGGGATTTGCTCCATGTCCTAGTACACCTTATCACACCTTAGGACCCATAGGGAGTCCCCATGACCCCTTTTAACACTTTGGAAACCCCAAAGTCTTTCTTAAGGGGTCTTAGGACCTCTCAAAACATACTTGAGAATTCCAATGTGTCAAAAGAGGTCATGAGGCCTCCCTAGGGGTCCTAGTATGCCTTATCATATGTTAGGACCCCTAGGGAGTCCCTATGACGCCTTTTGACACATTGAAATTCTCAAGTGTGTCTTAAGGGGTGTTAGGAACCGTTAAGACACACTTGAGCATTCCAATGTGTCAAAATGGGTCACGGGGAGTCCCTAGGGGTCCTAGTACACCTTATAACATGTTAGCACACCTAGGGAGTCCCCATGACCCCTTTTGACACATTGGAATGCTCAAGTGTATCTTAAGAGGTCGTAGGACCCCTTAAGACACACTTGAGTGTTCCAATGTGTCAAACAAGGTCGTGGGGACTCCCTAGGGGTCATAGTATGGCTTATGATGTGTTAGGACCTCTTGGGAGTCCCTATGACCCCTTTTGACACATTGGAATGCTCAAGTGTGTCTTAAGGGGTCCTAGGAACCTTTAAGACACCCTTGAGCATTCCAATGTGTTGAACGGGGTAATGAGGACTACCTAGGGGTCCTAGTAGGCCTTATCACACGTTAGGACCCCTAGGGAGTCCCCATCACCCCTTTTGACACATTGAAAAACTCAAGTGTGTCTTAAGGGGTCTTACGACACCTTAAGATACACTTGAGCATTCCAATGTGTCAAAAGGGGTCATGGGGACTCCCTAGGTGTCCTAGTATACCCTATCACATGTTAGGACCCCTAGGGAGTCCCCCTAACCCCTTTTGACACATAAGAATGCTCAAGTACATCTTAAATGGTTAGAGGACACCTTAAGACACACTTGAGTGTTCTAATGTGTCAAATGAGGTCACGGGGACTCCCTAGGGGTCCTAGTAAGCCTTATCACATGTTAGGACCCTTAGGGAGTCCTTGTGACCCCTTTTGCCACATTGGAATGCTGAAGTGTGTCTTAAGGGGTCCTAAGACCCCTTAAGACACACTTGAGCATTCCAATGTGTCAAAAGGGGTCACGGGGACTCCTAAGGGGTCCTAGTACACCTTATCACATGTTATTACCCCTAGCGAGTCCCCCTAACCCCTTTTGACACATTGGAATGCTCAAGTGTCTTAAGGGGTCGTAGGACCCCTTAAGACACACTTGAGCATTCCAATGTGTTAAATAGTGTTACAGGGACTCCCTAGGGGTCCTAAGAAGCCTTATCATGCAATAGGACCCCTAGGGAGTCCCCATGACCCCTTTTGACACATTGGAATGCTCAAGTGTGTCTTAAGGATTATAGGACCCCTTAAGACACACTTGAGCATTCCAATGTGTCAAATGGTGTCACGAGGACTCCTTGGGTGTCCTAGTACACCGTATCACATGTTAAGACCCCTAGGGAGTCCCCATGACCACTTTTGACACATTGGAACACTCAAGTGTGTCTTCAGGGGTCTTACGACCTCTCAAGACACACTTGAGCATTCCAATGTGTCAAAGGGATCATGGGGACTCCCAAGGGGTCCTAGTACACCTTATCATGCGTTAGCAGACCTAGAGAGTTGCTATGACCCCTTTTGACACATTGGAATGCTCAAGTGTGTCTTAAGCAATGTTAGGACCCGTTAAGACACACTTGAGCATTCTAATCTGTCAAAAGTAGTCACGAGGACTCCCTAGTGGTCCTAGTACACCTTATCATGTGTGAGGACCCCTAGAGAGTCCCCCTGACCCCTTTTGACACATTGGAATTCTCAAGTGTGTCTTAAGGGGTCGTAGGACCCCTTAAGACACACTTGAGTGTTCCAATGTGTCAAACGGGGTCATAGGGACTCCCTAGGTGTCCAAGTATGATTTATCACATTTTAGGACCCCTAGGGAGTCCCCATGACCCCATTTGACACATTGGAATTCTCAAGTGTGTCTTAAGGGGCCCTAAGACCCCTTATGACACACTTGAGCATTCCAATCTTTCAAAAGGGGTCATCAGGACTGCCTAGGGGTCCTAGTACACCTTATCATGCATTAGGACCCCTAGGGAGTCCCCGTGACCCCTTTTGACACATTGGAATGCTCAAGTGTGTTTTAAAGGTTCTTAGGACCCCTTAAGATATGCTTGAGCATTCTAATGTGTCAAAATGGGTCATGGGGACTCCTTATGGATAGTAGTACACCTTATCATGCATTAGGACCCCTAGGGAGGCCCCCTAACCCCTCTTGACACATTAGAATGCTCAAGTGTGTCTTAAGGGGTTGTAGGACCCCTTAAGACACACTTGAGCATTACAATATGTCAAATAAGGTCACGGGAACTCCCTAGGGGTCCTAGTATGCCTTATTATGCGTTAAGAACTTTAAAGAGTTCACATGACCCCTTTTAACACATTGGAATGCTCAACTGTGTCTTAAGGTGCCTCCCATGACCCCTTTTGACACATTGGAATGCTCAAGTATTTCTTAAAGGGTCATAGAACCCCTTAAGACACACTTGAGCATTCCAATGTATTAAAAGGGGTCATGGGGACTCCCTAGGGATCCTAGTATGCCTTATCATGCATGAAGACCACTAGGAAATCCCCATGACCCCTTTTGACACTTTGGAGTGCTCAAGTGTGTCTTAAGGGGTCATAGAACCCCTTAAGACACATGTGAGCATTCCAATGTGTCCAAAGGGGTCATGGGGACTCCCTAGGGGTCCTAGTATGCCTTATCATGCATGAGGACCCCTAGGAAATCCCCATGACCCCTTTTGACATGTTGGAATGCTCAAGTTTGTCTTAAAAGGTCCTAAGAGCCCTTAAGACACACTTGAGCATTCCAATGTTTCAAATGGGGTCATGGGGAATCTCTAGGGGTCCTAGTACACCTTATTATGCATTAGGACCCTTAGGGAGTCCCCATAACCCCTTTTGACACATTAGAACACTCAAGTGTGTCTTAATGGGTCTTAGGACCCCTTAAGACACACTTGAGCATTCCAATGTGTCAAAAGGGGTCACGGGGACTCCCTAGGGGTCCTAGTATGCCTTATCATGTGTTAGGACATCTTGGGAGTCCCCCTAACCCCTTTTGACACATTGGAATGCTCAAGTGTGTCATATGGGGTCTTAGGACCCCTTATGACACACTTCAACATTCCAATGTTTCAAAATGGGTCACAGGGACTCCCTAGGGGTCCTAGTACACCTTATCATGCATTAGGACCCCTAGGGAGTCCCTGTGACCCCTTTTGACACATTTGAATGCTCAAGTGTGTCTTAAGGGGTCTTAGGACCCCTTATGACACACTTGAGCATTCCAATGTGTCAAAAGGGGTGACAAAGACTCCCTAGGGGTCCTAGTATGCCTTATCACATGTTAGGACCCCTAGGGAGTCCCCATGGCCCCTTTTGACACATTGGAACACTCAAGTGTGTCTTAAGGGGTCTTAGGATCCCTTAAGATACACTTGAGTGTTCTAATGTGTCAAAAGGGGTCACAGGGACTCCCCAAGGGTCCTAGTACACCTTATCACACATTAGGACCCCTAGGGAGTCCCCGTGACCCCTTTTGAGACATTGGAATGCTCAGGTGTGTCTTATGGGTTCCTAAGACCCCTTAAGACACACTTGAGAATTCTAATGTGTCAAAAGGGGTCATGGGGACTCCCTAGGGGTCCTATTATGTCTTATCATGCATTCAGACCATTAAGGATTCCCCATGACCCCTTTTGATCCATTGGAATGCTCAATTGTGTCTTAAGGGGTCCTAAGACCCCATAAGACACACTTGAGCATTCCAATGTGTCAATAGGGGTCATCAGGACTCCCTAGGGGTCCTAGTATGCCTTATCATGGATTCGGACCCCTAGGGAGTCCGCATGACCCCTTTTGACCCATTGGAATGCTCAAGTGTGTCTTAAGGGATCCTAAGATCCCTTAAGACACACTTGAGCATTCCAATGGGTCAAAAGGGGTCATGGGGACTCACTAGGGGTCCTAGTATGCCTGATCACATGTTTGAACCCCTAGGGAGTCCCCGTGACCCATTTTGACACATTGGAACACTCAAGTGTGTCTTAAGGGGTCCATACTAGTATCCCTTGTGAGTCCCCATGACCCCTAGGAAGTCTTTCTCTCTGCCTCTAGTGAACTATACTTCAAAGCCTCCATTTCTGCGTAGCTATGGTTTACGATGCCTGTAAAAGGCACATTTAGTACAAAGATTTACCTGACCACCTTTAAAGACCTAAAAGAAATGACAAAAAAATTTAGTCCAAAAATACATACCGCATTTCTGTATGGAGTACGATAAGCTTCAACAATCGAGCTGGCTTCCTCTGCTAAGGCACAAAGAACTTCATTAATGTATGCTCTAGGAGGAAGATTATAATTTCCATATTTCTGCAAGAGTTTCTCCAAAATTTGTAATATTATATATATATATATATATATATATATATATATATATATATATATATATATATATATATATATATATATATATATATATATATATATATATATATATATATGTTAGTATATATAATACATTAGTATATATATAAAATATTATATATATTAGTATATTTAATACATTAGTACATATAATACATTAGTCTATTATAATACATTAGTATATATATTGTATACATTATATATATCATATGCCTCTTTTCTATATATATATTATATACATCAATATATGTAAAAGTTCAATTTTTTTCATTTGCTCCCACCCTTTTTTCATTAGCTTGGGAATATCGAGTACCTGATATGGAATCGAATACCCAATTTTTGCTAGGTAATATTTGACCAAAATATTCCCTGTCCCCACAGACTAGACAATCAGGGGATTTTATACTTTTTTCACGCGTTGCAAAACAAAAAATGTGATTTGGGGCCCATTGTTTGATTTTTGTCAACTTGTAGTCTCACCATGGGAAGCAGCAGTCGTCGAAAGGCTAAACACAAGAGGAAGCTGATAGATGAGGAAATTCAAGCCTATAGGGAAAAAGATAAGGAAAATCACTGAAGGAGAGAAGGTATGTTAAACATTAATCAAGGTGACCCCATAAATGTAGTTGTAAGTGAAGAGGATGTTCAATTTGAAAATGCACAGATGGGGATTGAAAATGTAGACTTTGGGAACAAAAATGTTGCACAAGAACCACATGAACGTTATACATCTCCAAATTACATGCGAAATGAAGTCCCTTGCAATAAAGATAAAAAATCTTCAAACTCAGGGCTTTCAAGAACACCTAAATGGTTAATTGAAATTGAGGAGAACATTATGAATAATTGGGAAGGAAAGAGGTCACATAGAACTGCTAGGATGTGGGCTTCAAGACTTTATGATCAATTTTTTCACAACAAGACATTGGTTGAGAAATGTCAAATTTTTGTGTAGTTGTTAAAGATGCAAAAGTTGAAACTTGTGCTTGTGAAATTGAAGATTCACGTGAACAAGAAAATGGAGAGAAATGCCATTGTTGTGAAGAATCTTTTTAATGCTCTCAATAGCATTGGGAAGACTAGTAGAGAAAAAGACAAGAGAGTTGCTCGTAGGGTTATTACAACCTCCTTAGTAAGTCATCAGTTGAGAAAGGCTCGTTTGATGAGACAAACTTGTGTTGACTTCAATATAGACCATAAAACTTTGGGTAGAAAACTTGCAAGAAGAGAAAGACTTGATGATCTACTTCAAATTGATACATGGACTTATGGTGGGAGACTTCCACATTTTGATAAGAAGCTAACAAATGTTGTCAAGGATGAAATTCAACAATTTTGGGATGATAACTCAAGAGTGTCACCAAATGTGAAGGATGTCTTGAAGTTGAGAGTTGGCAATCAAGACTGCACTCCACATCCTAAACATTATGTGGAGGTAAGTCAAACAATGTTGTATAAAAAAATTTCTGATACACATCCAACATTGAAAATATCACAAAGGTCTTTTGAATCCGTGAAGCCATTTTATTGTCTACCCCTTAAGATTAGAAATACATGTTGTTACAAATATCATGTTGAGTTTTCAATGCATCATGAATTATTACAGTCCATTCATTCTACTTTTCATACTAATGAAATGCTAGACGATTGTGGTGCCAGTGGTCTTCCCAAATCATCAAGAGACTTGCTACATCAATTTTTATGTCATAGAGATGATGGTTGTTTATTTTATAAAAAATATTTCTTAAATGCCAAGTGCTCAAAATGTGGTGGCTTGTCCAAGTTTAGAACATGTTTTCATGAGGGTTTGGAACACAATTTTGGAAAGACACTCATCCAAAAAAAGGTATATGAAACAATGAAATATACATTGAAGAGTGGAGGTGAAGGCTCTAGATGTGAGTTAGTTGCAAAAGAATAAAATGTTGCTGATTTTATCTCAGATTTCAAGACAAATCTTTTTTACAAGTATGCAAGGCATAGTCATAGGTCTTAATGGTTGGATCAACAATTCAGGACATGTAAGGACACTTTCCCCATTGGAACTATTATATCCATTGTAGACTTTGCAGAGAACTATACATTGCAGCCCCAAACTGAGACTCAAGCTCAATATTACAATTCCATTCACATTGGTATTTTTGTACACATCAAATATAGACATTCCCCTGATAGCACAAAAGATGAGTGAAAGATAATCAGAGAGTACCATTTTTATATGAGTGATGATAGGTCTCACTCTCATGAGTTTGTTCAACATTGTTTCCAGAACTATTTTGACTTCTTACAGGAAAATGGTATTGCTATGGATAGGCATCTCATTTGGTTGAATAATTGCACCGGTCAATTTAAGAATGCCAGAATGTTTTATTGGTTGTGTAGAATGCATGTGGAGAGAGGTGTACCTCATATTTGGATTTTTTTTTAGTCAAGGCATGGGAAAGGGGAGCACGATGGAGCATGTGTGTGTGTGAAGAGAGCTCTAGTTAAGGAGCAATTGAGGATTTCAAGTGCTATACTTCTTGATGCTCATTCTATTATTGATTGGTGTACTTTAGCATTGTCACAGGGGGGACTCTTGATTCTACAGTGCATAGATTCTTTTGGTTGGTTGAGGAGGGGACTATAGGAGATACATTGGATTGTCAAACAGTGAAAGACTCTTCAAAAATGCATTCATTCTGAAGCTCCAATAGTAGTACATGGACCATTTGGACATGAGAGTTGGCTTGTTTTTGCCCCATGTGTTTTTATTATGATTGGGATCATTGTGAATCAAATGAGTGGGTGGATACATGGGTTCCATAGTATCTGAATCCTTTATCTTTGACACTCTCTATAAGAAATGATGACATGGACACTTCAGTTGACTATGACCATCTTTCAAATCTTCTGAAGCCAGGAGATGTTTTTGCATTGGTTGCACCATAGGAGAATGATGAGATATCAGATTATTGGTTAGCACATTGTGTACAAGGTAAAAAAAAGGTTGTACAATCATTGACAGATGGTGATGGGTTCACATATCCTACTGATTTAGTTGTTGTTGTGCGAACATGGCTATGAACATACATGATTAGAAAGAATGGAGTTCCTGCATTTGAAGACTATGAGAAGCACAAAACTATTCTCATGTATTCACACCTTGTTATAGCAACAAATGTCAATTTTTCAAAGCATCAAGGAAGAACAAAGACAAAAGAACTTTGGACTATTACTACTTCTGATCATGAAGCACTATTGGAGACCTTGAAGCAAAGAGATGACCCTTTAGGAACACTTGACTAGGTAATAAGCTAACTTAGTGCATTGTTTTCTAAGTTCATTAAGCTTAGTTTCAATACATTAATTTGACCTTTCCTAGATTGTATTTTGAATCAATAAACATGGTTTTGTATGTGGATTGTAACTTGTGTAGGAGCACCTATGAAGACGCCTACGGTCACCATGGATCCAATCAGAGATAGAAGGACAAAAGGATCCTTAATGGTTAATTGAGATCTTTTGAAGACTATAGTGGCAATTTGTAACAATAAATTTGATTTAAAAGTTAAATGTCCTAAAACTCTTCATAAGGACTTATGACCAAAATCATGTATGGGTGGCCAATAGTGCCAAGAAGGGATCTTACATGTCATATACTTATGTCATTTGCATGGTTTGAATTTTTACATGTTTGATTGTTGTTTCTAATGCTTTAAGGATATTATTTTTTATCATTTCAAACAATCTATAAAAGTTAAACCTCAAACATAATAAGCTCCGCAATTCAAATTTCACAAGCTTAATCATGATTAATTTCATAGTTCAAATTTTAAACATACCACTAACAATCAGTTGAAAGTGGCTCAACAACGTATCTTTCAAACCGGCAGCAATTTTCCATGGCTCATATCTCAGACCTCGTGATAGATATCAACAAACCATTAGGTGCTACGGGATCATGTTTTTGAGGTCTACAATAACCTCTCTCAGTTTTGGGTGATTCAACTTCATTTGCATTTGGCAAGGCAATCTTAGTCCATGCCAAAATCTGTAGTGAGGGTCAGTTGAAAGTGGCTTAGTAGCATTTCTTTCAAATCGTCCAACTTGACATCAAACCATCTACTCCATTGGCTCTAGTTGGCTAGGTAAATGCTGATGAAAACCCTGTTCTTCCCATAGAGTCACCGAAATGCTCGTGACCATGCTCGACCCAAGTGACCCCAAGGTGCACTAAGCACGATTGGGCAGTGATTTTGCAGGGCTCATATTTCAGACCTCATGAGAGGTATCAAAAAACCATTAGGTGCTATAGGATCATGTTTTTGAGGTCTATAATAACCTCTCTTAGTTTTGGGTGATTCGACTTCATTTGCATTTGGCAAGGCGATCTCAGTCGATGCCAAAAATTGCAGTGAGGGTCAATTGAAAGTGGCTCAGTAGTGTATCTTTCAAACCATCCGACCTGACATTGAACCATCTACTCCATTAGCTCCGGTTGGCTAGGTAAATGCAAGTGACAACTTTGTTCTACCTAAAGAGTTATCAGAATGCTCACGACCACGATCGACCCAAGTGACCCCAAGGTGCACTAAGCACAATTGGGTAGCAATCTTTGGAGCTTGTATCTTGGACCTCGTGAGAGGTATTGACAAACCATCAAGTTCTATAGTATCATGTTTTTGACATCTACAATAACCTCTCTTAGTTTTGCGTGATTCAACTTTGTTTGCATTTGGCAAAGCAATCTCAGTCGATGCCAATACTTGCAGTGAGGGTTAGTTGAAAGTGGCTCAACAGTGTATCTTTCAAACCATCCAACCTAGCATCAAACCATCTATTCCATTAGCTCTGGTTGGCTGGGTAAATTCTAGTGAAAACCTCATTCTACCCATAGAGTCATTGAAATGCTTGTGACCATGCTCGACCCAAGTGACCCCAAGGTGCACTAAGCACGATTGGGAAGTGATATTCTGGGGCTCATATCTCAGACCTCATGAGAGGTATCAATAAAATGTCAAGTGCTACATGATCTTGTTTTTGAGGTCTACAATAACCTCTCTCAGTTTTGGGTGATTTGACTTCGTTTGTAGTTGGCAAGGTGATCTCAATCGATACCAAAACTTGCAGTGAGGGTCAGTTGAAAGTGTCTCAGCAGCGTATCTTTGAAACCATCTGACCTAGCATGGAACCGTCTACTCCATCAGTTCTAGTTGGCCAAGTAAATGCTAGTGACAACCCTATTCTACCCATAGAGTCACCGGAACACTTGCGACCATGCCCGACCCAAGTTACCCCAAGGTGCACTAACCATGATTGGGTAGAAATCTTTTAAGGTTCGTATCTCAGACCTCGTGAGAGGTATTGACAAACCATTAGGTGCTACAAGATCATTTTTTCAAGGTCTAAAATAACCTCTCTTGATTTTGGGTGATTTGACATTGTTTGCATTTGGCAAGGCGATCTCAGTCGATGCCAAAACTTGTAGTGAGGGTTAGTTGAAAGTGGCTCAGTAGTGTATCTTTCAAACCATTTGACCTAGCATCAAACCATCTACTCCATCATCTCTAGTTGGCTAGGTAAACACTAGTGACAACCCCATTCTACCCATAGAGTTACCGGAACGCTTGCGACCACACTCAACCCAAGTGACACCAAGGTGCACTAAGCACGATTGGGCAGTGATCTTCTAGGGGTCATATTTTGGACCTCATGAGAGGTATTGACAAACTGTTAGGTGGTATGGGATCATGTTTTTGAGGTCTACAATAACCTCTCTTATTTTTGGGTGATTTGACTTCATTTGCATTTGGCAAGGCGATCTTAGTTGATGCCAAAACTTGTAGTGAGGGTCAGTTGAAAGTGGCTCAGCAACATATCTTTCAAACCATCAAACCTAGCATCGAACCATCTTCTCCATCACCCCTAGTTAGATGGGTAAATGCCAGTGACAACCCTATTCTTCCCACAGAGTCACTTGAACACTCGTGACCATGCTCGACCCAAGTGACCCCAAGGTGCACTAAGTAGGATTGGGAAGTGATCTTGTAGGGCTCATATCTCGGACCTTGTGAGAGGTATCAACAAACCTTTAGGTCCTATAGAATCTTTTTTTTGAGGTCTACAACAACCTCTCTTAGTTTTGGGTGATTCGACTTCATTTGCATTTAGCAAGGCGACCTCAGTCGATGCCAAAACTTGTAGTAAGGGTCAGTTGAAAGTGGCATAGCAGTGTATCATTCAAACCATCTAACCTAGCATTGAACCATCTCCTCCATCAGCTCCAGTTGGCCAGGTAAACACCATTGACAACCCCATTCTACCCACAAAGTCACCAAAATGCTCGCGACCACACTCGACCCAAGTGACCCCAAGGTGCACTAAGCACGATTGGGCAATGATCTTCGAAGGCTCGTATCTTGGACCTCGTGAGAGTTATTGACAAAATATTAGGTACTACGAGATCAATTTTTCATTGTCTACAATAACCTCTCTTAGTTTTGGGTGATTTAACTTCATTTGCATTTGGCAAAGCAATCTTAGTTGATGTCAAAACTTGTAGTGAGGGTCAGTTGAAAGTGGCTCAGTAGCGTATCTTTCAAACCATTTGACCTGGCATTGAACCATCTACTCCATTAGCTTTGGTTGGTGAGGTAAATGCTAGGAAAACCTCCTTCTACCCATAGAGTCACCAGAATGCTCGTAACCACGCTCGACCCAAGTGACCCCAAGGTGCACTAAGCACAATTGGGCAGCAATATTGTGGGGCTCGTATCTCAGACCTCATGATAGGTATTGACAAACCATCAAGTGCTATAGGATCATGTTTTCAAGGTCTACAATAACCTCTCTCCATTTTGGCTGATTCAACTTTGTTTGTATTTGGCAAGGCCATATCATTCGATGCCAAAACTTGCAGTGAGGGTCAGTTGAAAGTGGCTCAACAACGTATCTTTCAAACCATCCAACCTGACATCAAACCATCTACTTGATTGGCTCTAGTTGGATGGGTAAACACTAGTGACAATCCTATTCTACACATAGAGTCACCGGAATGCTCATGACCATGCTCGACCCAAGTGACCCCAATGTGCACTAAGCACGTTTGGGTAGCAATCTTCAATGATCTTATCTCAAACCTCATGAGAGGTATCAAAAAATTGTCAGGTGCTATGGGATTGTGTTTTCAAGGTCTATAATAACCTCTCTTGGTTTTGGGTGATTTGACTTCATTTGCATTTGGCAAAGCGATCTTAGTCGATGCCAAAACTTGGAGTGAGGGTCAGTTGAAAGTGGCTCAGCATCACATCTTTCAAACCATCTAACTTGGCATCAAACCATCTACTCCATTAGCTTCAGTTGGCTGGGTAAATACTAATGACAACCCTGTTCTACCCACAGAGTCACCAAAATGCTCACGACCATGCTTGACCAAAGTGACCCGAAGGTGCACTAAGCATGATTGGGCAGCAATCTTTTGGGGCTCATATCTCAGACCTTCTGAGAGGTATCAAAAAACCATCATGTGCTACATGATCTTTTCTTCAAGGTCTACAATAACCTCTCTCAGTTTTGGGCTATTCAACTTCATTTTCATTTGGCAAGGCAATCTCAATGGATGCCAAAACTTGTAGTGAGGGTCAGTTGAAAGTGGCTCAGCAGCGTATCTTTCAAACCGTCTGACCTGGCATCAAATCCTCTAGTCCATTAGCTCTAGTTGGCTAAGTAAACATAAGTGACAACCCCATTCTGCCCATAGAGTCACTGGAATGTTCACGACCATGCTCGACACAAGTAACCCCAAGGTGCACTAAGCATGATTGGGCAATGATCTTCCAAGGCTCATATCTCAAACCTCATGAGAGGTATTGTCAAATCATTAGGTGCTATAGGATCATGTTTTCAAGGTCTACAATAACATCTCTCAGTTTTGGGTGATTCGACTTCATTTGCATTTGGCAAGGCGATCTCAGTCGATGCCAAAACTTACAGTGAGGGTGAGTTGAAAGTGGCTTAGCAGCATATCTTTCAATCCATTCAACCTAGCATCAAACCATTTGCTTCATTAGCTCCAATTGGCCAGGTAAACTCTAGTGACAACCTTTCTCTACTCATAGAGTCACTGGAACACTCGGGACCATGCTCGACCCAAGTGACCCCAAGGTGCACTAAGCATGAATGGGCATTGATCTTGTAGGGCTTGTATCTTAGACGTCATAAGAGGTATCTTGAAACCATTAGGTGCTATAGGATTTTGTTTTTGGGGTCTACAATAACCTCTTTCAGTTTTGGGCAATTCGACTTCATTTGCATTTGGCAAGATGATTTTAGTCGATGGAAAAACTTGTAGTGAGGGTCAGTTGAAAGTGGCTCAATAGCGTATCTTTCAAACTGACTGACTTTCCATCAAACCGTCTACTCCATCAGCTCCAGTTGGCTGATTAAACACAAATGACAATCCCATTCTGCCCACAGAGTCAACTGAATGCTTGTGACCACACTCGACCCAAGTGACCCCAAGGTGCGGTAAGCATGATTGGGAAGTGATCTTCTGGGGCTCATATCTCAGACCTCATGAGAGGTATTGACAAAATTTTATGTGCTATAGGATCTTGTTTTCAAGGTCTACAATAACCTCTCTCAGTTTTGGGTGATTCGACTTCGCTTGCATTTGGCAAGGCAATCTTAGTCGATGCCAAAACTTGCAGTGAGGGTCAGTTGAAAGTGGCTCAGTAGTGTATCTTTCAAACCACCTAACTTGGCATTAAACCATTTGCTCCATCAGCTCTGGTTGGCTAGGTAAACACTAGTGACAACCCCATTCTACCCATAGAGTCACCGGAATGCTCGCGACCACGCTCGACCCAAGTGACCCCAAGGTGCACTAAGCACGATTGGGTAGTGATCTTTGGGGCTTGTATCTTAGACCTCGTGAGAGGTATCAACAAATTGTAAGGTGCTATGGGATCATGTTTTTGATTTCTACAATAACCTCTCTTAATTTTGGGTGATTTGACTTCATTTGCATTTGGCAAGGCGATCTCAGTCGATGCCAAAACTTGTAGTGAGGGTCAGTTGAAAGTAGCTCAATAGTGTATCTTTCAAACCATTCAACCTGGCATCAAACTATCTCCTCTATCAGCTCTTATTGGATAGGTAAATGCTAGTGACAACCCCATTCTACCCACAGAGTCACCAGAACACTAGCGACCACGCTCGACCCAAGTGACCCGAAGGTGCACTAAGCACGATTAGGCAGTGATCTTCCAGGGCTCGTATCTCAGACCTGGTGAGATTTATCAACAAATAGTCAGGTGCTATAGGATCTTGTTTTTGAGGTCTACAACAACTTCTCTTGGTTTTGGGTGATTCAACTTCATTTGCATTTGGCAAGGTGATCTCAGTCGATGCCAAAACTTGTAGTGAGGGTCAATTGAAAGTGGCTTAGCGGCGTATCTTTCAAACTATCTGACCTGGCATCGAACCATCTACTCCATTAGCTCCATTTGGATAGGTAAACATGAGTGACTACCCTATTCTACCCACAGAGTCACCGGAACGCTTGCAACCACACCCAACCCAACTGACCCCAAGGTGCACTAAGCACGATTGTGCAGTGATCTTCTGAGGTTCATATCTTTGACCTCATGAGAGGTATCGACAAACCATTAGGTGCTACAAGATTGTTTTTTTGAGGTCTACAATAACATCTCTCAATTTTAGGTGATTCAACTTCATTTGCATTTGTGAAGGCGATCTTAGTCAATGCCAAAACTTGCAGTGAGGGTCAGTTGAAACTAGCTCAGCAGCGTATCTTTCAAACCATCTAACCTAGCATCGAATCATCTACTCCATCAGCTTTGGTTGGCCAAGTAAACACTAGTGACAACCTTGTTCTGCCCATATAGTCACCAGAACGCTCGTGACCACGGTCAACCCAAGTGACCCCAAGGTGCACTAAGCATGATTGGGTAGTGATCTTCCGGGGCTCATGTCTTAGACCTCATGAGAGGTATTGAGAAACCATTAGGTGCTATGGGATCATTTTTTTGAGGTCTAGAATAACCTCTCTCAGTTTTGGGTGATTCAACTTCATTTGCATTTAGCAAGGTGATCTCAGTCGATGCCAAAAACTTGCAGTGAGGGTCAGTTGAATGTGGCTCAGCAGCGTATCTTTCAAACTATCTAACCTGGCATCAAACTTCCTACTCCATCATCTTTGGTTGGCCCAGTAAATTCCATAGACAACCCCATTCTACCCACAGAGTCACTGGAACGCTCGCGACCACGCTTGAGCCAAGTGACCCCAAGGTGCACTAAGCACAATTGGGTAGCGATCTTCCGGGGCTCTTATCTTAGATTTTGTGAGAGGTATCAACAAACCATTAGGTGCTATGGGATCATGTTTTTGAGGTCTACAATAACCTCTCTCGGTTTTTGGCTATTCGAATTCGTTTGTATTTGGCAAGGCAATCTCAGTCGATGCCAAAACTTGCAGTGAGGGTTAGTTGAAAGTGGGTCAGTAGCGTATCTTTCAAATTGTCTGACCTAGCATCAAACCATCTACTCCATCAGCTCTGGTTGGCTAGGTAAATGCTAATGACAACCCCATTCTGCCCACAGAGTCACTGAAACACTCACGACCACACTCGACCCAAGTGACCCCAAGGTGCACTAAGCACAATTGGGCAGTGATCTTGCAAGGCTCATATCTCAAACCTCATGAGAGGTATTGACAAACCATCAGGTGCTACAAGATCATATTTTTGAGGTCTACAATAAACTCTCTTAGTTTTGGGTGATTTGACTTCATTTGGATTTGGCAAGGCGATCTCAGTCGATGCCAAAACTTGCAGTGAGGGTCAGTTGAAAGTGGCTCAGCATTATATCTTTCAAACCATCCGACTGGCATTGAACCATCTACTCCATCAACTCTGGTTGCCTAGGTAAACGTGAGTGACAACCCTATTCTACCTAGAGAGTCACCGGAACGCTCGCAACCATGCTCGACCCAAGTGACCCCAAGGTGCACTAAGCATGATTGGGCAGTGATATCCTAGGGATCATATCTTAGACCTCATGAGAGGTATCGACAAACCATCTAGTGCTACAGGATCATGTTTTTGAGTTCTACAATAACCTCTCTCAATTTTGGGCGATTCAACTTCGTTTGCATTTGGCAAGGCAATCTTAGTCGATGCCAAGACTTGCAGTGAGGGTCAGTTGAAAGTGGTTCAGCAGTGTATCTTTTAGACCATCTTACCTGGCATTGAACCATCTACTCCATTAGCTTTGGTTGGCTGGGTAAATGCCAATGACAACCTCATTCCGCCTGATGGAGCCTTAATATTTTACAAAAAATAGGGCCTCCATTTGAGAAATAATGTTGCATATTTGATAAGGTTTTCATTGATGTGATTGAAGGTTTTTTGGTTGCTCACAAGATATACGAACACATACTATTAAGTGGAGATAAAAACTAGGACAGATAGCAAAGACTATTGAATAAATAGCATCGACAACTATGCAACTTGGCAACGTTGGAACATTAAGCATCATATCAGCATTCGAATGGAGTGAAATATACACACCAACAATTAATGATCAAAGTCAACCCAAATAAATTTCATTTCCTCATAGATGTTAATAGCTACAACATATTACAAAGATGAAAAACATATTATTTGTAAGAATATTACAAGAGGCAGTAAATTAAAACTCATCATGAATGTCTAGTCAGCAATAATCAACCCATGATGCAACAACTTCATTAAATGAAGTGAACACAACATGAGTTAAATATTGATTAAACATATGCATATGAAGACATTCGAAGGAGCCATGCAATAATAAGAAATAAATATACACAGTGCTGAGCATAGTTTGAAGGCAGTATTAAAATCATTCAATGAACATTTGAGAGACGATATATTCAAGAGATGTGTTTTTGTAAGTGTGAGGGATATCATGTTGCGCAAGAAATCATATATTATACACAATGAAAAATTCAATAGTCACATGTCATATCTATCAATGGTAATATCAAAGATTGGAAATGAAGACCATAAGCTTATACGATAATGGGGATTTTTTATAGCATGAAATGAAGGCTCCTGCATACATGATGATATTGAAACATTATTGCCGGTAGTTAAAATTATTATAATTGGGAACAAAAAGAATTGAAAATGATAATATATGAAATTAGCAATGCAAGTATGAGACTGAATGCACACATAATGAAAAATAGTGACATAATTGATGGTATAGAATTTGTATATGAAAATTCATAGAAGTGGTAAATGAAACTCTCATATTAGCAGCAATTGAATTTTTAATTTAGTGATGAAGAGCAGATGGCATGGTTTTTGTTTTGTAGAGAAATGATCTTCAGTATCGGTACTGATGGCCTCATCATCATCTCAGGCAAAGGGAAAGTTAAGCACCAGAAATCTAGGAAATCTATAGAAGTTAAACCTCAAACATAATAAGCTCCATAAACAGGGTATTCTAGAGTAAAGAAAAATAAATGTAACTTCAACAAGATATAATTTAAATCATGATGATAATCATATTCAAGATATAACTTCACCATTCAATTCCATAAACATGAATAATAAATATGTATATACAAAAGATGACACAAATATAACATATAAATGAACATGTTCTATATATGTATCAAAGGTACCAAAATTATGTCCATATAAAAATATAGCACATGCCATTTCAAAATGTCTACAAAATCAATGTTTTAAGGTGTAAAATGTGGCATATATGCCATCTCAAAATGTGCCAAGTGTCATCTCTAAATGACCACAAAACTAAAACTGCATCCTATGCTATAGGGGGATCATCAAAATGTAGCCACTTTGAAGAAGTGTTGGGCTCTGATTGATCCTGCATAAAAAAATGAGTTCAAACCAGAGTTAGATTGCTTACTTTATATGATTTGTACACACACACACACACACACACACACACACAGATCTATATATATATATATATATATATATATATATATATATATATATAATTCATAATTCAAACACTAATTTAATTAAAATTATAACTGAATACAAATATTTGTACCTAGGCTCTCGATCGCCTACCATGATCAGGTGTCCTAGCATAAGTCCTGGGTAGCAAAGGGACTATGCGAGCAATACCAACTCTGACCTATAAATATATATTTGCAATAATGAGATTAGTAGAGTGGTACGACATAGAGTAATAAATCTACAAAATAGGATGATAGCATAATAAAATTACAAATTGATTGAACTAAAATTAAAAGTTACATCTGGTGATCCCTCCTCTGGAATAGTGGGCTAGGTCAACAAAGAAATGAAAGATTCTCATGGGCCCTCCCTCACAGTCGGAGTAACCTATGAGAGTAAAAATATTGTCAATTATATATCAATGTACTTCATCATAGAAACTGTGGTTACAAAATACAAATAACAATACATAAAAGTCTACGTACAATTGGGCTGTCACTCCAAATCAAGACGCCTGTAATCCTATGCTGCCAAACCAGTGTCGGGACATCATCAATAGCCACACCCTATACAATAAAGTGCAAGTAAAATATTTATTACTACACACAAGTGGCATACATATGTATGCATAATTAATCTTAAACAATTAACTACCTTTTCTTTGTCGAGACCTGATGAAGGAACCCCGTCACGCCCCCCATTGACATCGGTTGTAGCCTACAAGAACACAATAAGATGACAATATATATTAGTAAATGTATGAATTTTATTGCTCTAATTGATAGAGATTTAAGCATGTACACCAAATGATATAAAAAAAAACTAATGGGTACATAATTTATAATATACCATATAGTCATCAAGGCCAAATGAAATGGCTGAAAGTGTGGACTCATCCACTTGTCTCACCTCCTCCTGTGTCATCGACTAAACATAAATAGAAAAAATATATATACATAAGTGCATGCAATCATTAAAACTAATCTAAATAAATAAATTATTTTTAAATTAAATAAGTCATGTGACAAATTTATTTATAATGTTTACTCTTACTGTATCAATAGGAGTCAATGGCTCTGCAAGCACCTCTTGAGCACTCTCATGAGATGTAGATGCTCCATGAGGTGTTGTAGCCTCTGTAGCTACATCCCATGTATCCTCCTCATCAATATCATGAAACTGATATGTATCAAAATCAGTAAGCGGTTTGAGGCACATATGCCTACACATAATGCACATATGGGGATCGCATACATGTGAACTCCGACGAGATGTTGATGTGCCAACAGCATCCACAAGAGGCAACACTGACCTAATCTATGTGATCAACTAATCACTCAGTAAATGAATGGCCCTAATAGTCTGTGAGGCAGCCTCTGCAATGATATCGAGATGCTGCACGGGAGGAGGGGGTGCGACATTAGTGGGGGGGACAAAGGTAGTGGCCTTTCAGCGTTGGGAAGATGGCCTAGTCTAAGGAGCTCCTCTACCTACACCCATGTTGGGCCTCATACTCCAATAATCAACATGGTGACCAAGCATAAACTCAGCATATAATTTTTTAATGAAATAAAATGGGACCTCCAAATTGCTATGGGGTGGTTTATCAAAAACCATCCACCAGTGATCCCAAAAGTTTGTGCACATTGCTTCATTTGTGCACCATTTTATTGATAATGTGGGCTTTTTGTGGTCAACTGATATTCCAATTTTAGGATCGACAAAAAGGGCGGCTATATCTTCCTTAGTTATATTAAGGGCCACAATCCCATCATGGTCAAGCCTGTCATCAAATTGGGCATGCATATCATCATGCCAATGAAGAGCAACATTATGTTGCTATGTGAGTGTGTCAATATTTCCAACAATCATATTTAGTGTGGCAAGCATGGGACCTAATGTAGGTATATTTTGATACGTGTTTTGGAAACCTCATATCGTGTTCAAATTTTCTTGTATCAAATCTTGTAAAGATTTAGGGTTTAGATATGGGGGATTGTTTTCGGGATCGTTATCTAGTGTGGGAGGGTTATTTTCTTCATTGTTGTCAGCCATGCCTGATTAAATTAAAAAAAAATCTAAATTTTAATCTAATTTCATATATTATTACAAATATAAATACAAAACCCTATTTAAAAAAAAATGCTACATTTAGCATGAAAATGAAATAAATTAATAAAAATTATACAAATAACTACTTACCGAATATGCTCGGAGTCAAATTTGTTGTTTCCAATATCACATACCCAAAAATATATCAGGTATATGAAAATCGCGGAGAGAAACTTGAAGAAAATCGTGCAAGGAAATGAAGAAAAGGGCTCATGGGTTTCAGATTTATGCCACAGTTATCGGGTACCCGATAAGGTCTGTGCTTTGGTGGTAGGTTTTCCCAGGTGTACTGACACCTAGGCCTACTAAAAGGTCAACAAGCACTTTCATGCACTTTTGGACAAGTGAAAAGTGAATATTTTTCACATCACCACTTTTTGGCCCCTCATGATCTTGCACATACCCCACAATATAGAGATTTGGGTCTTGATATTCTTTCACAATTCTCTTCTCATATAATTCAAACTTTACCTAGGAAAAATAATCGACATGCATATGCCATGGCAAGCATAGCTTCTTTCATTTTTCTTGAGAATAATGCTGAAAACTTTTAATTTACTATACAAACTCTTAAAAACCCTACAATTTCTAATAAGGTTACCTCTCATTATTTCAATTTGCATTTGGATGAATGGTATACTCATATCTTTCATTTTTTGAGAGATGTTACTTTTCATAAATCGGCAACAAGGAACATGCATAATCATGTTAGGAAGCTTGTAGTGTGTTATATCATTTTAGGAGATAGACTTTACAAACTCTCTTATGAAGTTTTATTATTAAGATATCTTGGTAGAACCAAAATTATGGTAGCTTTGGCAGAAGCTCATTCAGGTTCTTGTGGGGGACATTTTGGTGGAAAATATTTAGTAAATAAACTTCTTAGAATGGGATATTATTGGCAAACAATGGAACAAGATTCTTTCATGTTTGTTAAGAAATGTCCTCAGTGTCAACATCATAGTAATTTGATTCATGCTCCTACTCATGAGCTTCGTAATCAAGTTTCTCCATGGCCTTTTAGTATTTGGGGTTTTGACCTTATTGGAAAAATCTCACAAACTTCTTCTCGAGGACATATGTACATCCTGACTGCTACAAATTACTTTACAAAGTGGGTTGAAGTTGTCCTTCTTCATTCAACAACTACAGATGTTAGTTGTGATTTCATCCTTAACAATATTATAACATGATTTGGTATTCCTTCGATGATAGTTTCAGATAATGGTACCTCTTATAAGAACAAATAAGTCATGAAATTCTTGGAGAAATATCGAATTAAATATAGATTTTTGACTCCTTACTCTCCTCAATCTAATGGTCAAGCTAAAGCATCAAATAAAATCATTGAACAAATTTTAAGAAAAATAGTTAACAAGCATACGTGAAAGATTGGCATACCCAACTTACCTATGATTTATGTGCTTATAGGACTAGTATTCATACTTCCATGGGTACTTCTCCTTACAATATTGTCTATGGTACTAATACTATTATGCCTTTGGAATTGGAAATACCTTCTTTACGCATTTCATTTCATGGGATAATTTACAAGGATACATTTCGAGAACAACGATTACAAGAATTGGAAATGTTGGATGAACAATGGATAAATGCTTTGGAACATATAAAAGGTTATCATAAATCTCTTCAAAAGAAGTATAATCATAAAGTAATTGAATGATCATTTTCAGTAGGTGATTTAGTATTATATGAGAATCAACAAAATGTGAATGATTTACCTCATGAAAAAGGAAAGTTTAGCCCTAATTGGCTTGGACCTTTTGTTGTAATTGAGGACTTTGGTTCAAGTTCTTATAAAGTTGCTGATATGGATGGTGTTTCTTTTAAGGAACCTATTAATATTATGCATCTCAAATACTATTATCCTTAAGTTATCCTTCTTTCTTTATGTATTTATGTATTCCTTATACAATATGTTTGTTATGTCATTTTAACAAATTACATTTGGATACATTTATACATGTTCTTTTTTTTATGTTAAGTTTTATGATATTGATGAAAATATAGTAATCAAACACATAACTAACTAGTAGAGAAAGTTTTTCATTTATAAAATCTTTTGAGTTTTGATACATATGTGGCACAACACCCTATCTATCATTCTATCTATCTCTATGCTCTAATGGTCAATGACTCCCTAATCTCTCTGATCTATGATGAGAGGATGTAGATCTATGAATGGTAGTCCATGAGTGGCTTCTAGATATGCTCATATCACACATGCTCTCCTGGGCCCTTTATAAGTCAGCCATCAGTCTCTCTTCTCTCTCTCTACACAACCTCAGGTCTTGTTAGACACATAGAAAGATATCAGCATGCCTATCAGGATCTTTGTGACCAATGAAAGACTCTCACTTGCTAGCTAGTAGTTGGTAGCATATACATGTACCCTTCAAAACCTTAGATACAAAAATCCTCCACTCCACCATGCTAGCTATAGAATGGAAACATGTTTATCTTTTAGTACTTTTTCTTCATCAAATTAAGTTAAAATTTCAAATCAATTTCATGTTTTATACCTAGATCTCCCTCCTGGGTGTCACTAAAGGATCTGGATGGTGGGGGCATGGAGTGACTACTCTCTCCATGCTCATTCTGTCTAGTTCTTAGAGGTCATGTCTCTATATGGGCACATGGAGGTCATCATGATCTTAGTGGTGATGCATGAAAAATGTGCACATCCACACTAGTATCACCAGCTGGGACAATATCCTCTACTCTCTCCTCCTCCATGGGGTCTCCCTAGGAGATGGGGTCCTCCTCATCTTTTTGATCCTCATCCTCCTCTACTATGCCACTATCCTGGTGTGTCCTATCTAAAAAACTTGTATCACATGTGGGATAGTCATCAGAGAAGATGGGGTGGGTTTCCTTCAAACTTCAGTATCTGATGTAGTCTCAGTTGATGCCTGAATAGGCTACATCTAGTGATACATCTATATCCTCTATCTCATCTGCATTAGTTTCTACCATGTCTTCTATTGATGGTTGGTGTATGGTGTCAGGTCTCTGATAATACCTTGTCAGATGTGCATATCGAGGTACTACTCTGGGGACTCCTATAAAAGACCAAACTATCTCATCACTTGATCATAGTAGTATGGCATTAGTGTGTGACTCTAATGACCCTCTAATAGCTTGCACTACTATGAGTGCCTCATTTGGTGTCATGTATCATACCACTCTATCATGTGGCAATAGGGTCTCCATATCACATCTATGCCTGGAATACGGTCTAGACATACCCTCTAGTAGAGGATATCTCTGTACTGCTAGACATCTCTCGTTGGATATGAAAAGCCTCTTGTTGTGCTAGCATCTACCATCACTGGAACACCCTATGGTTGTGTCCATCTGAAGTGCTCAAACAACCAGATCTACAAAAGCATGCATACTGTGAGACTATCTCTAATATCTCACTAACCGACATAGCTTGTGGTATAAGTGGGATAGCATGCTATGATTCCATGAGAAGATAATCCTATCACTCTCCATCCTATGCACAAGATGGCTGAAAGGTGTTAAAAATACTATACCCTTTGTGTTGGGTAGTACAACCAAGGATAGTATACATACCATCACTCTCTATACCAAAGGTGTAAGGCCTTCTAGTATGGACAATAATGTGATCTTATCTACTCGGGTTTGCATCTATGGAACCCATCCCAAACAATACTATACATCTGCAACGACCTCCTCAGGACCTCAATGTGATCTCAATCTGACAAGCTCACCTTAAAATGGAAGCCACAAGAATCTATAGATATCCTCTAGTGTCACAATGATCTCACCTGAGGGAAGATGAAAGGATAATGTATCCTCATTCCACCTCTCTATGAGAGATGATAACATGGCTCGGTGAAGTCTGATCTATGGTAGGATTATTACCTAGTATAGTCCTACATCTCTCAATAAATTCATCTCATCCTCACTTAGCTTGGATAGCTTCTCTCTAATAACCACTAGCAACCCTCTAAAGGGATTCTCTCAGAGATGAACTATGTCCTGTAAGTGCAAAACAAACATCATATCAGCATTCTAGAACAACAAATCTATAAATCCAACTTGACTAGGTCAAGGTCAACCTCAGTTAGGTCAAGGTCGACCTTCCTAGGTCAAGGTCAATATTCTTGGGTCAGGGTCGACCTTTTTGGGTCAAGATCGACATAAGTGGGTTAGGGTAGACCTTTAAGGGTCAGGGTCGACCTTGCCTACAAAAAGAAAGAATATGTGAAATACAAAAATCAATAATAGAAAACTCACCTCAGGAAGAGGTCGTCCAATAGCTAGGCCTTGTCTTAGGAGCTCCATGTGTGTCGCTCAAAGTTCTTATTTTCTTGGTATTCTACTTTCTCTCTTTGAATCTGTGAATTGTAAGAATGAGTAAGTATGAGTTCTCTTTCCTTATTTATAGTCAAAAGTAGGGTTTTGTTAGGTTTTTTCTTAGGGTTTACTCATGTTAAACTCAAATTTCCCTTCATGTGCATTTAGATAGACATTCACTCTTTTCATCATAACTTGAGTTCCCTATCTCCATTTTTAGTGCCATCAGTGCCATTAGAATCACGATTTAGATACCTAACCCCTTGAATCAATTTAGGAAGGGTCGGAATCCTTCTAATTAGTTTAGGAAAATACTTTCTCAACAAAATAAATATCTAGTGTATAAGGTTATCCTTATCACCCTATTTCAGCCTTCAGGAGTAGAAAACCGAAATAGGGGGGGCATAAGGGGCTCTATGCAATTCTTAATTTTATTCTAGTAAGTCTTAGCTGAATTATGTATTTTCATTAACCTTGTGTGCTATAGGTACTAGTGGTTTTTTGCAAGATCTCTACATTAAGGACTTGGCTATATCCTTTTTATTTACTATGATGTTTTCATACTTTAGGTTGCATATTCATGTAGTTTCATGATATATTTTCTTGTAGGATGTATTTTCACTTGGTTCTTCATTTCTAGGTGAAATTAGGGTTAGGATCCTGAGGATTCTCCTTGATTTCCCTTCTCTATAGCTCTATTTTCTAGGTAGGATCTAGGTATTGGTCCTCTTAGTCCTCATCACATTCATTCTAGGTCTTTGTGCTCTTTTTTGGCACTCTTCCCTATTTTTGCACCATTTCCAAGTCTTTGGCCCACCCCAGACTTCCCGTTCTCAAAGGTGATTGAGCCTGGACATTTGGGTCAAGGTCAAGGTCAACCTTGACCTAGGTCAAGGTCTAGGTCAACCTTGACCTAGGTCAAGGTTGAGGTCAACCTTGACTCCTATTGGGTTTTGGTCCCCCTTTTCAAATTGTGGTCCCAATGGGCCCCAAAACCAATGTCGAGCCTTTGGATCCAAATGCAAAAGGGTTTTAAGTTAAAATTCATTTAATTCTTTTCCCTCCTTAGTTTATTATTGTGATTGGACCATAGTTAGAGGTGAAACTTGAATTATGGGCCCTTACATTATTCAAGGAGCTTTGCCTTGAAATCTATATATAAACAATATATTTTGCCTTCATTTTCATAAAGTATCCATCAAGTAGACACATAATCAATTAAAGAAAGTAAGTGATGGTGAAGCGATGATGAAAGATTTTAAGAGGATCATATAGAAGATCAAGAAATTGTTGATATCAAGCATTTTTGTGGACAAACCATTGTGGACATTCTTTTGGAGCAAGAAATATCTCTTCTTTCTTGATCCACCATTTTCAACATTCAAGCATTCAAAGATATAGTCATGGGGTTGCAATTTTATAGATTGTGAGTTTAATAGGAGTACTTTAGCCTTAGGTGCTTAGTATGCTTTCTTTATCATATTAAAATCTATGCATTTATTTCTCATATCAATTCATGCTAGGGTTTCAATCTAGACTATTAGATCTTGGCATTGCACATTCAATACACACACATAGTCTATTACATCCAGCTATTCATGGAGATTGAGATCACCAAAATAGGGGTTTGAATAAGGAAAAACCCTATATATCCATCCCAAAACACCATTTTCAGATATCTACAATCATTGTTTCAAGATTTTCAGAGTAGATCTTAGTACCCTTTTCAAAAAACTTCCAGGATCTGCGAATAGATTTTCCATCAAAATAGTGTAGGTCAAGATCGACACAAAGGGGTAAGATTGTCCCCTAAGGTAAGATCTTACCCATGTTTTGGGTCAAGGTTGACCATTCTTAGAAAAGTAGAAGGTTTATGGGTTTTCTCTATTTCTATGTTTTCAAGCTAGATCTGGTTGCAAAATTTCCCGAAATTGAATATAGACACTAGAAAATAAGTATTTCTATATTAGCTTTATTATGAGGCATGTTGTTCATCTTGTTTAATTTTAGTATTTGTTACAAGTTTTTATATATTTACATTACTTATCATTTTAATCTACATGTATTGTGGAGGATTTTGGTGCAGGGCTTCTATTAGGTGCATTGTTAAAATCCCTAACTTCCATCACATATTTTTCCACCTTACACTAATCAGTATAAATATATATAAATAATTAAATCACATACCTTGTACATTTTAATCACATCATTGATCATCCTCTTCATTTGTCTTATCATCATCACCATCATCATCACCATCATCATCATCATCATCATCACCATCATCATCATCATCATCATCATCATCATCATCATCATCATCATCATCATCATCATCATCATCATCATCATCATCATCATCATCATCATCATCATCACCATCATCATCATCGTCGTCATCGTCGTCATCATCATCGTCATCTCCACTATCATCATCATCATCATCATCATCATCATCATGTTTTTCTTCATCATCAACTTCTTCTTCATCATCTTCAGTATCTTCTTTTATTGCATTCTACTTTACCAGCCTTCCTCTTGGATCATGTCTAACAACAAATGACCAACCTGATTTATGTGGAACCTCTAAGTAAAACACTTGCTCACATTGGCTTGCAAGAACATAGGGATCATCTCCAACTAGATCAAATGACCTTGTATTAATCATTGTAAATCCATTATCATGTTGAATAACAGTTCTATCAGGATCATTTTGATTCAGTTGTAGCCTATACCATTTGACAATGAATATAACTAATTTGAAGGAGTTAAAGTCATAGTCAAGTATATCATCCAAGATTCCATAGTATCAATTTTGAGATTGTTAGGATGTATGCCATTTTTAGATGATATATTAGTGACCTCAAAGACTGCAATTATCCCATAATCACAATTTTTCTTTGTGTCATCCAACTTTTTTATGTGAAATTTTTGGCCATGATAGTACATAGCTTTGTGGTGCTTGACCTATAATTTTTCAAGCATGTAAAAATTATTTGCATCATGAGTTGATATGAAACATATGGGTCATGATCATTAATAAATTTTTATCTACCTCTCTACCTCTTAAACCATATGCTAGATAAATTACCATTGGTGTAACATTGGAATCCCCATTACAATGAGCTTCTCTAACCAATGAAGCAAAACCTTCTCATGTTAATGAGAAACCATTTTTTGACATCATTCAATCCATACCATCATCCGTTCAATATTTTTCACAATATATAAATATATTGCATCCCACTCTCGACCAACTGTATAAAAAAAATAGACCAATTACAAATAACTTATATTGAAGATTTATAAGAATTAATTAACTACAATAAAATCTTATAATTACCTCTCACTTTTGTTAATCTACCTTTCCCCATTAGGTACTCCCCTTTGAATTTGTTAATGGAGTTAGGATCCCAAGTACGATCTACATGGATCTTTATTGCAAACTTAGGAAAATATTCACTAATGTACACCATGGTCTGGTGTACCATATATCCCTCCACCATAGAACCCTCAAGATGTTCTCTTTGTTAAAACAAACCCTTCAAATATTTCAAGTTCCTCTCAACCATCCACTTTGACCTAATTTTTATAGGTCCACACAATTCAATGCCCTCAACTTGATGTATGAGGTAGTGTTCTTGTGCATTAAAAAATGTTGAAGGTAGACACTTTTGCATTTCAAATATGAGATGAGGAATTTTTCTCTTCCAATATTTTATATCTTATTTATTGATTTCTTTTGATGACAACCACCTCATGTATTTTCCAAAATCACATATAACTTATTTGACACTATTGTCAAAGTGGTGTGGGACAGATAGAGATGGAACATACTGAAATAATTGTAAAATGATCTTATCAATATTTTATAAAATAATACAATGAAAACTACATGTACTATACAAATATATAATGAATACAAAATAAAATGAATTACCTTAATAAATGTATGTCAATTGTGTGTTTTTGTCCCTGGCTCAAATTCACTTTTCTTTGATATGAGATTGTTTATGTTCACAACCAGTCCTATGGGAAATCATATTCTTTTTATGAAATCTTTTATAGGATTGCTCTGTTGCTCTGACAATAACCAAGTAAGGGCACTTATATCAATCTAGTCTCTATTGTTATTTGATTGAATGACATTTTACATTGCATGGTTGGATTCTTCAATATCACTACAAATTTTTAAAATTTTGTCTTTGTCATGCATTCCATCCAATATTTTCTATAATGTCTCTGTTAAATTCTTTCCAATATGCATAGCATCAAACAAATGCACAATTGGGAGTTGCTCGTAGTATGACAACCTACTAAATTGTGTAGGATAAATTTTTAGTCCTTTTGGAAATTGGTCATTAATGCCTTGGTGACCTTCACGAGCATCAATTTCATCATCAGTAAACAAAATACAATATCATAATATAAATTTCAAACAAAAACCATCAGATGGAATGACATTACCTTGATAATTTATTCTATTGTATTCCAACTTCCATAGGTAAGGTGTCATTCTCCATGGATTTGATGTAGTCTCTTCTTTCCCATTGAAAATATGTTTTTCCATAATTTGGTACTTATGATTTCTCTGGAGAAAGTGTCTATACTCATCGAGAATCTTCTTTCCTAAACTTTTTGAATGATGAGATTTCTTCTTTGGACCACAAAGTGGACATGAAAATTTTCCCTTTGTCTGAAGACCTACAAGATCCTGTATAATTGGATTAAATATGTTAATTTTGTGTTAGCACTATAACATACCAAAAAAGAGGTGTTAAGAAGAGAACATACAACAAAAATGTGTTAGCCGAGGGGCATCATGTATTGTCCATACAAGTATTGCATGGAATTGAAATTATCTTTGTCCTATTGGTCTAGAGATGTTAAACATAGTGACCCCATTCCATAACACAGTCAAATCGTCATTAAGGGGCTCAATATATACATTGATATCTTTAACTTGGTACTTACCTAGTTGAATGAAAAAAAATATTATATAATTATTATGACCATTTTGATGAATTATTTATCATAAATTAATTTAGATGAATATTAAATGAAAAAATACCTAGAACAATCATTGCCAACATTATGTGCTCCATCTTTATGGACATCCAAGGAGGAATTTTATTGTTGATAACAAAAATAGGCCACACCGAGTAAATAGATCTCATCTCTCAAAATGGATTGACACCGTCCACTACCAATGAAAGCTTGAGATTACGAGGTTCTTCTTTAAAGTGTGGCCAAGTTTCCTCTATTTCCTTAAATGTCAAACCATCTGTAAGAATTCACATAATGTCATCTCGACTTCTATTGTGTGCACGGTAATCCATAAATTGTGCCAAGCTATTGCACCTGAATAATCATGATGTCATCATAAAGTTGTAATGTGGTAATTTGTTTCCCATTAACTTTAAAATAAATACACACCAATGGATGAAATTCATTTCCCCCTTCAATGTGACCATGTTTCCTACAATGTTCCTAGCTATTTTGATTAGATATCTTCAAATCTTTAAGCCCTTGCAAATGTTTTAGGGACAATAATATTTTCCATCACCTTTTCCTTTAAAGTTAGACCACAATCTAGAAATTGTCTCCTTATTTTGTTCTAGGTTGATATTGTTAGACATTGTCTTTCTTGAATGGAATGAATCGTTGGTGGAAGAAGGATGATTTTTTTGCAACCTATAGATACAGACACTGGACAACCATTTTTATAACTCTAATTTTCTTCACACAAAGGGACATTTATCATAGTCATTGAAACCTGATTATTTATAAATGGAATACACCAAGGAGTACCATTAGAAATATTAACCATTTACAATCATGAACAGTAAACGTAAATCAAATAGCTCATTTTTTTATCAGCATGTGTAGTCTCTGTGTATATGAAAAATGAATTAAATATCAAGCTAAAATAAAACAATGAACAAAATAGTATTCCACATAGAGTGAATAAAATATATCAAAAGAAGGTGACAAAATCCTATCACCAAGCACAGACATATGAAATGAAAAAGGGACAAAAGACAAGAAATAAGAAAAATCATTATGACTTTAGAAAAATCATTAAGACTATAAAAATGGATAGTTCTGATGCTTTTCCATTACAAAAATTGAGCATTCATCATTTGGTATATGAATAGGTGAAAAACATGCAAATTTGACAAAAAATTATTGGGAACTAGATCCAACAACAAATAGACTTGTGATAATTTTCACAATAGTACATATGTTACTAGGTCAACTCCTAGTAGTGCTTAGGCAAATCTGCATGTTCATCACCTGTGCATATGAAGTGTCTCTAATGGAAAATATAGTCATTGAACAACTATTTTGTCAACTCTAATTTTGTGAGAGGATCAATCAAATAATCACAAAAAGAAACATGCTTTGTCAAAAATGTTCAAAATCGCTAGGACTATAGAAAAATCATTAAGACAATAGAAAATCATGTTCTAGAAATGATCGGTTTTGATGCTTTTCCATTACAAAAATTGAGCATTCATCATTTGGTACTTCTTGGTGTATTCCATTTAAGTATGTTAGGCACAAAGTATTCCATTTAGATATATTTAAAAAATTTCCAGTAATGAATCTGCATGTTCATCACCTATGCATATACCTTCTCTAATCACACAACTAGTGAATATATGCACAGGTGACAAACATGCAGATTTGACCAAGCAATATTGGGAGCTAGACCCAACAAAAATGGACTTGTGATCATTTTCACAATAGTACATGTGTTGTAGGGTAAGTTCCTAGTAGTTCTTAGGCAAATATTCATGTTATGTTAGGAATAGTCCCAAGAGATAACTGAGAGAGGGGGGGCGGGGGGGGTGAATCAATTATCTACAAGTTTCAATTCTTTATCCAATTAAGTATACTTAAACTTTAAGAATAAACACAATGAAAGAACACTTGAACACAACACTAATATTTTGGTTATAGGGAAACCAAATAGGTAAAAATCCTAGTGGGAGTTAACACCCACTAATAAAATATAGTAGTGTATAATGATCCTTGTTAGAAGATCTTACAACCCTGTTAGGAGTTAATCTTTACAATGCAATAAGTATAGTGACCTGGTCAAAGTTTAGACCTTGTTAGGAGTCTTTTATGATTGACCCTATTAGGGGTGAGGGTGCACTATCTGAGAGCTCACTGCTCAAAGGGGTGAAGGCTGCAACCTTCTGAATAATAGATACACACTATATCTGGATCTTGGTGAACTATGAGGTAGACCTGCTATTTTAATTAGTTCTAATGAATAGAACACTCTATCTTCTCTATCACATATACCTCTTCATGATGGCACTATACTTCACACCTCTGCTCTGCTCTAATCTTTCATCTCCATGTCATGCTCCTAGCAATCAAAAATCATTGACTATAAGTATCTTTCCTCTAAATGATATAATTAAGTTGGCCTATTAGAACCACCTTGAAATCATATTAGAGAAAGAATAAAACTCTCCAATAACATCTTGGTTGGCTCTACTAAGCACGCAACACAAACTGGGACCTGTCCAAATCAATAAGTGTAAATGCACGCTACACACTCTCGGCTCTACCAAATTAATTGATACTTTCTCCTCAAGATAAATTACATCATGTTCTCTTAACCAAAAATTATTAAATCTTCTCCAATCACTAATCCAAGCATGCATACTGAAATGATAAGCGCAACTCCTGTACCAATATAATCTCTGTCGGCTCTTCTGGATAAACACAGGAAATTGCAACTGGTGAATAGCAACTACATAACTTCACTTCTAATGCACATCAGACTCTACATCCATGAATGTAACAACATTAACATGTATCCATCACATATCCAAACATGCAAGGCTCTATGATAATTGTACGAACAATCACTCATAGAACATTGTCTGTAACTCTGTCAGGAACACTACTGACACAAGCTGCTACATAACTATCTGTACTAGCAATTAACCTCTATGTCCATGATATCATGCTGATAACATGTCCATGCTACATTTACCCAAAGCTTACTTCATAAGTCTTCCACACATGCTACTTGCCATATGTTGTCATCAATGACAAACATATAGTCAGCACTGGCTTGCTGGTAAATCTCCAACAATCTCCCCCTTTGGCATTGATGGAAACATATGGAATGAAAAACACCACAAATCTAAATGAACAATTATTTTATAACATTCTCCATTTCCTCAAAAACTCCCCCAAGGAAGAATCCTCCATCTACT
This sequence comes from Chamaecyparis obtusa, assembly GCA_027943335.1. Classification (NCBI taxonomy): domain Eukaryota; kingdom Viridiplantae; phylum Streptophyta; class Pinopsida; order Cupressales; family Cupressaceae; genus Chamaecyparis; species Chamaecyparis obtusa. The sequence continues at coordinate 53,067 of BSBK01012440.1, read as the reverse complement.
ACAATATTCTTCAACATTCTCCATTTCCTCAACTGAACTACTTCCATGACTGAATACTACTCCCCTTGTTGCTATATATTACCTCACCTTAATTTTGTATGCACTCCCCCTTTAATACTATTTTTCATGACTTTATACTACTCCCCCTTTGACATCAATGGCAAAGGGTGCCAAAATTTTAAGCACTGGTACTACTCCTAAAGTAGAGTAGTCAACCATCCATCAGTCATTGAGGACTGATGCTCTCTTCACTTTCTCTCATTAGAATCAAGGAAGGGAATTACTCCTAGTTTCTCTCTGAGATACTCAAAAGTATCCTTCGGTAAAGGCTTTGTGAATATATCTACTAGTTGTTCCTTAGTACTCACATAGTCCAACTTGACTTCTTTCTCTACCACTTTCTCTCTTAGGAAGTGATACTTAATCTCTATGTGTTTTGTCTTTGCATACATCACAAGATTTTTTGACATGTTGATAGTGCTAGTGTTATCACAATGAATAATAATAGGATAATAAATATGAATTCCAAAATCCTTTATCATCTATTTGATCCAAACAATTGTATAATAATTCAAACCTACTGCAACATACTCTGCTTCTGATGTTGAGTGAGAAATACAATTCTGGTTCTTGCTTGTCCAAGTGACTAGTCTATCACCAAGAAATACTTCTCCTCCTGATGTACTCTTTCTATCATCCACACATCCTACCCAATCTGCATCTATATATATATGAAGCTCAACATTCTCTAAATTAGGATACCATAGACCATAATCTATAGTGCCCCTCAAATATCTAAATATTCTCTTTACTACCATGATGTGACTTTGTTTAGGCTCTATTGCAAATCTTCCAACTATGCCAACTGCATTAGAAATATTAGGTCTAGATTGAGTAAGATATATGAGTTTACCAATCATAAACTTGTACAATGTTATATCTGCTATTGGAGAATCATCTTCTTTTGTAAGCTTTCATCCTATTATCATAGGTGTACCCGCTAACTTGAAATCATCCATCTTGAACTTCTTCAATATCTCTTTTACATACTAATACTAATTAATGAAAATACCTTTCTCTGTCAGATGCACATTTAATCCCAAAAAGTATTTGATAGGTCCAATCATGCTCATCTCAAACTCACTCTACATCTCCTTAGAAAATTCTGCACTAAGTTTGTCATTACCCCCAAATATAATGTCATCAACAAATATAGCTACAAGTAGTAAACCTTTAGATTTCTCTCTTATAAATAGATTAAAATTTTCTGCTCCTTTCTTGAATTCAATTTAAGTTATATATCCATCAAGTCTCTCATACCTAGCTCTAGGGGCTTGCTTAAGTCCATACGGGACTTTCTTCAATCTGCATACCATATTAGGCTTGTCTGACAAGGTGAATCTATCTGGCTACTCAATGTATTCTTCTTCCTTTAACTCTCCATTCGAGAATGCTGACTTAACATCCATCAAATAAACTTTTAAATTTTTGAATGTCGCATAAGCTAAAAACAACTTAATGGCTTCTAATCTTCTCATAGGTGCAAATGTGTCTGAATAATAAATACCTTCTCTTTGCACATATCCCTTACATACTAACCTTGCTTTATTCCTTACTACTATACCATCTTCATTCATCTTGTTTCTAAATATCCACTTGGTTCCAATCACATTCGTATCACTAGGTCTTGGGACCAGTTTCCAAATATCATTCTAAATAATCTAATATAGTTCTTCTTTCATAGCATCATGCCAATCTAAATCATTACATGCATCTTCAACATTTAAAGGTTCAATCTAAGATAGTAAACATACTGCTTCATTGTCTGCTAAACTCTTTTCTTTTCATTGTGTTGTGACTTTGCCAGTCTGATCTCCAATGATGTCATCCTTAGAGTGATATCTAGATGTAAACTTTGGAACTTTAGGTGATACTGTCTCATCTACCTTTTGATTTTCTTCTTCATTTGTTTCAAGGTCATTAAATAACATCAATACTGTCAAACATCTCTTCAACAACTATCTCACTAGTGGAAGGACTAGGTTCTTCTTCAATCATAGGTGCAGAATCATGATATCTTTCTTGAACCATAAACTTTTTATCAATCTTAACATGAGCACTTTCAATGATCTTCCTCAATCTCAAATTAAAACATTTATAAGCTTTTCTTTTAGTAGAGTAACCAAGGAAAACACCTTCATCGCTTCTTGCATCAAACTTGCATATTACTTCATCCCTCTTGATGTAGCACTTGCTGCCAAAGATTCCAAAGTATTTCATTGTGGGAACATTACCAAACCATAACTCATAAGGTGTCTTATCCGCAGTAGGCCTTAATTTTATTCTATTGATGGTATAGACTGTTGTATTGACTATTGTATCTAGGAAGATCATATTTCTTCTCTTTGCAATCCCATTCTACTAAGGGGTTATAGGTACACTCAACCATCTCTTTATGCCATGTTCTTTGTAGTACTCATAGAAGTTGTCAAGGGTGAATTCTCCTCCTCTATCCGATCTTAGACACTTTATCTTTAGTCCAAATTCATTGTCAACCTTAGCTTTGAATATTTTGAACTTCTCAAATGCTTCTGACTTATCTTTCAAGAACGCAACCCACATCATTCTAAAATAATTATCAACAAACAAAATGAAATACCTTTCACCATGGTATGGTCTCATTTGATTTGGTCTACATAGGTTAGTATGAATCAGATCCAACTTGTTCTCTACTGAATTATGCTTGCTTCTAAATGAATTCATCACATGCTTTCCTATCATACATTCCAATCAAATAGTATCAACTGGATTTTCTATGCTAGGTAGATCTCTTACTACCTTTACATTTCTTATCTTTACTATGTTATCAAAATTGATATGACATAGTCTTTTATGCCATAAACAACTGTCATCTACTTTAGCAACAAAACAACTTGGTTCTGAATTAAGCTGAAAAACATTACCTTTAGTCTTTGAACCTGATGCAATCATTACACCATCCTTGTTGTTAATGATGCACTTGTTGTCTTTGAACTCCAACTTATAACCTTTGTGAAGCAAATTCCCAACACTAAGAAGGCTATGCTGCAAACCATCTACATAAAGAAAAACATCAGTGTTGTTCTTTCCATCCAATGTGATAGCTCCTCTACCAATGATAGGTTTAGGAGTGTTATCTCCAAATCTAACCATGCAACCTTTGTATTTGTCCAGATGAACAAATCTATCTTTATCACCTGTCATGTAATGTGAACAACCACTATCTATAATCCAATATGTCCTTATGTCTTCTTGTGAAATCAATGCTAGCTCTTGTTCCTTTTTATCATCTTCGTGATCCATCTCATAAATAATCTTCTCCATAATAGAAATGAATCCAATTTCATCTTCAACCGAATCATCATCATAAACTCCATCACTAGCATAGTAACATTCTTTTGTATACTTAGGCTTGTAGTTAGTTATGAATTTCAAAACTCTTGTAGGACACTTAGATGCAAAGTGACCAATCTTATTACATGAGAAACATTTGAATGGTAACTCACCTTCATACTTTATGTTTCCTTTTCTTTCTTTCTTAGAAATCATAGAAATACTATCATCTATCTCTTTTTCTTCAGCTTCATCATCAAAATTACTAGAAATGTTTGAAGATTTCTTACCATGGACTGATGTTTTGAAGGCCGTCTCACTTTTAGGCTTTATCTTCAATCTTGAAATCTCAAAATATAAAATTTTTCTAATCAAGTTCTCTCTCTTAAATTTTTTTGTAAGCTACATGGTCTCATCAAGGATGTTGATCTTATTTTCATACTCTTCTATAAGAGTAGTCATCAACTTATCCATAATGTCTTCCTTCGAGATTTCTCCACCATTGTTCCTAATTCTAGCAATTGCTTCATTAATCCTTTGGTTGTAAGATCTGATGTCTTCTTCAAGTAGCATCTCTAATGCATTTTATGTTTTCTTCCATGTCTTTCTACACACATTCTTTTCTTGTGTATCTCCTTCAAACATGTCTTCTATGTCATGCCCTGCAAGGGAACCGGGGAAGAGAACAAAGATTCTCTTTGAAAAAGAAAACCTAAGTAATGATTTATGAAAATTTTTGAATTTTTAAAGGAATTAAATAATCAAAACATAGTTTAACTAAGATTCCTCCAAGGTTCCCTTCTTATTTAATGCACAATTTATTTAAGTCCATGTAGTGTACTAGCAACTTAATTTTTACTTCTCAAGCAAATTACATCTCAACATTTGTAGATTCTTTATAAAGAAATACAAAGTAATTCCATTTCAATTTTCCATTTAAATCCATCTAAACATTTGATACATTGCAAATATTACATTTTTTTTTCAATGGCTTTTCTCTTAATGAATAATGAGAAACATACTACTTTACTTGGAATTTTACAAAATCATACATCTTATACACAAAGTTCATGCTTTCCCTTTTCCTTTTTCCTAAGTCTACCCATTCCAAATACAACATTTTGAAATACATTAATGATTACACTACATTCATCTCCTATTGGGGGGTAAAAATAATTTACTTCATCAAAGATAAATACAAGTATTCATTCTTCAAAACTAGAACACTATGCAAGCATGAATCCATAAGCACTGCATCCGCAAAAGATACCTTGATAAAAAGATTTACCACCCAACCACATGGATACCAAAAGGCCCACTCCCCTGAGCTAGGAGATAAACACCAAGGTCCACAAAGAAGGGATAGCTAGGCCATACCTAGGGTTGGGTAACCTTTCCCGAATAGAAAATGAAATGTAGATCAAAGTATAAATCTTTTCCCAAAGGTTCTAAGGCTTGGTAGAAACTCTAAGCAACAACCTAAGTGAGTGTCATTGCATAGCCCTCAGCCCTTGGGTTGTCCTAGTACTATCCACTCTGGGGCCCGGCCCTCAAGTAGGCACATGCAGAACCAAATACCTTTCATACAGACAAGAGCCAATCGATCATATCTACACATAGGCGCCTTATCCCACTCCCATCCATAGCCTTTATTAGCACTAATGGCATGGGTGAGGCATATATAAATCTTTTTAGTTTTTGAACCCATTCCCATAAGTTTTAATTAAATTATCACTTGTTAAAACAACTCCCAATTAGTTATCTTGGTACTAGCCACTTAGGGGTCCGGCCCCACACTGAGAGCCACTCACTTGGTGTTGTTAGGTTTTCTACCCTCAACCCACACATCAAAAAAACATCATACATGTAGAAAGACACATTATAATCACAAATTAGAACTGCATCAAAGAGTAGAAATAATAAGATAGTCTAGGGATGTTTAGGAAAATTAGGAACATTTAGGGAGGCCTAGAATGGTCTTGATCCCCCTAGACAATCTTAAACCCTAATCGTGCTTCCTACACACATCCTAACACTATTTAATGATCTAGATGCAACATATAACCTCTACCTAATGAGTAATGATCACACACAATTTATACAAAAATTCCATATAGTTTATACAAAAATTAAATTTGCCTGAAATTTAACTAAGTTTGATTTTTTGAAAAAACTAAAATCTAGAAGTTGCATCTTAACTCCTAGGAAGCTAAAACCTATTCCAATCATCTGGAAAGGTACCTAATTCCTTTACACAAGTATAACTTAAAGTATAAGAAAACATATACTTCAATGTTATACTTGTATAAATGAACCAAACAATACTAATTCTTTGGAATACAATATGACAAGAAATACGAACCAAACAATACTAATTCTCAGGAATAAGATATGACAAAAAATACAATCCAAACAATAATAATTCACATTACTAATTCTTAGGAATACAATATGACAAAAAATTGGGATTCTATAATATGACACAAAATAAAATAAAAATATAGTTTCGGGATTCCATACACCCTAATCCAAACACGACAATAATAACTCAGGATTGAATCAGGAATCATAGCTAATGATAGAATATTAGAAACGACAGCAATATGGATTTAATTGCAGAATCATACCTAATGAAAAAATATTACAAATGATAGCAGTATGAATTAAATTAACAACCCTAACTCATGATCACAAAGCCGTGCATAATGTTTACTGAAAGAAATACTTCAACAATAGAAAACTAAATACAGATATTCCATAGATTGCTTAACGACAGGAGATAAAATATAAATAATCCTAAAATGGCTGGCATTTGTACAATAACTTATATTTGTATAAACATTTATACAATAATAATGTATAAACATTCTACAATAATACAGAGTGCAATAATGCATAAACGTTATGCAATAATACAATAATACATAATACAATAATGCATACATATTTCTACAATAATACAATAATACAATAATGTATAAACTTTCTACAGTAATACAGTATTACAAGAATTAATAAATGTTCTACAAATAAAAACATATATAGAAGCTTTCCAACAAATCTAACACCAACATTCATACAATAAAAGAGATTTATCTCTCAGGATGGATTCCAACCTAGAGTCCTGCAGAGACCAGTTGATGAAGAAGAATCTAATCCTCTCAAAATCTTCTAGCACTCCATCGAATCCCTCTGCTTGCAATCTTTCAGCCTCTATCCAAAGAAACAAAAATGCCAATCTCAAATAATGGATTCTCTCCTCACAACCACAAATAATTTTTCTGCAATTTTATTTTTGTTTCCTCTCAAATGAACTTCTATCCAACACACCCTCACATAGGAAATATCTCCTGTATAAATATTGGATAAGGTGGTTGCGTGGGTAATCCAACCGATGCAACCATGCTGACTATCCATCTATTATCCGTTAACAATATGGTTTGCAAAACCATTCCCGTAAAGGGATAAATAAATTTTGTTTAATAAGATTTTAATTTATGTCTCCTAAATTTAAGGATGACAAAATAGATAATAAATATTTTAGGAATAGTTTTGCTAACTTATTTACTATGGTAATTACCAAATACATTTCTCAAATAAAATATAACATAACCTTACCATAGCCTCATAATAATTTCCCTTCACATAATTAATTTATTTTATAATAATAATATATATTTATTTATATATGTATTCATAGGCATATGTGTGCACCCATATGCTTATGGTACATATACCATAAGTAAGACACATTATTTTTAATATTAAATATTATGAATATCATTATTATTAAATATATTATTTATTCATACACTAATCCATATTCTAAAATATATATTAGGTAGCTACTAACATAAGTTAGATTTTACCACTATTATTTAAAACATTTATTATTATTATTTCCATAGGCATTTTATTGTTATGAATATTATAAAATAATATCATAGAATTCTTTATTATTATTGATATTAAAATCACAAGATTTGATCACATACTAACTCATTCCTAACAAGATACACTAGTGCATAAGTAGCTACTAATAAAGATAAATTACTAAATGATACCCTCAAATGAACAATAATCCACATCAATAATCTAATAACAAAACTGAACATACCATGAAGATAATTAGAGCTACCATACTCAAAACCCCATTCTCAGAGAATACAAATGACAAGAAACCAACTACAAGATCTACAAAACCAAGAAACTAAGAGGACATAGAAATACATCACCCACACAAGGGACTAACTCAGGAACTCCCCACCTAAAGGTAAAAAGGATCAGAGACAGAGTTCCTTCCTATGGAACCTGGTGATATCTCTGTAACCACAACAATGATCGAGGATTTTGAGGGATCGCTCAGACCTGTGAAGCCAGGTGGAGATGATACCCGGTACCTATACTCCTACATTAGCAAGAAGAGATACATGGATACATATGGATATACATACAAATCAGATCATATATCCAAGCAGATGACCAAGATCGATACATTGTGTGGACCTCAACTAAGTGAGTAACTATGACTTTGTCCTGAGTCATGAAAACACATCAGACACATATTCATTAAACATAAAACATCATGATAATGGTTACATTCAAATCCTTGGGTTAGATCCATAAAACATATAAAAATAGATGGTTTTCTAATCTCATAAACATATAAATAATAACCATAAATGAGCAGATCAATCATCTGATAAACATATCATCATCCATAAAACATAAATGTAAATGTATAGTTCTAACCAACATAATAGAATGTCCAAATCAGAAAAGTCCATGTATCACCATAGGAGAGGGTATTACATCCTCTGCCCCTAGAGTTAGGCTTACTCCTGGAAGCCTACAAATAGATATGGGTAATCATCTCTAAGTCTAGCATCATCTTCTCATGTGGTGGAAGAATCATCATTGGAGTCCCATTGGACCCTTTCCTACTCTATGGTGTGACCCTTGAGGGTCAGTTTTCACTGCTGCAAAATGCATACCGGCTCTAAAGCCAGCTGCCCATCTTCTACCTATAATGCATTCCAATCCAAAATGTGAGTCACATTAGGAATATAATTTCTAAGAACTAAAACATGAAATACATCATCAATACGAGAAAGGCTAGGTGGAAAGGCAAGCCAATAAGCTACTAGTCCTATCCTCTCCAGGATGTCAAAAGGGCCAACAAATTGAGGTGCCAAATTGGAGCCTTTTTCATAATGGATTGGACTCTTTCATGGACACACCCTCAAAAAGAATCTATCACTAAGAGAAAAGTGTACATTAGTCCTATGAGCATCGACATACTTCTTATGTCTATCTTGAGCTATCAAAATATGCTCTCTGATACGATTGATCTGCTGCTCCAGATCATGTAACATCTCAGGGCCTAGAAGTACCCTATCATCCAATTGGTCCCAACTTAAGGGAGTGTGGCATGGATGGCCATACAAAGCCTAAAAAGGGGACATACCTATGGAGCTATGATAACCATTATTATAAGAAAACTCCACCAAATATAGATACTCTTGCCAATGGGTCTGTCTATCCATAACATACATCCTCAGCATGTCCTCAAGAACTTGATTGACTCACTTTGTCTACCCATCTATCTCGGGGTGATAGGCTGAACTGAAGTTGAGCTAAGTCCCTAAAGTGTGCTAAAGTGAAGTCCAAAGAGCTGATGTGAATACTAGATCACAATCAGATATGATTTTCGTGGGAATACCATGGAGTCTTACAATGTCCTTCATGAATACTCTAGCTATAGAAGCTACTGAGTAGGAGGACTACATGGGAGAAAATGGGCTACCTTGGTGAGTCTATCAATTGTTACCATGATAGCATCATGTCTCCTTAGAGTAACTAGAAGACCCACAATAAAATCCATGGAAATAATGTCCCATTTCCATTCTAGCACCAGATGAGGTTGCAAAAGACCAATGGGGTGTTGATGCTTTACTTTCACTCTCTGACATTCCAAACATCTAGCCACATAGTCTACAATATCTCTCTTCATTCCTAAACAATAGTACAACTGGCATAGGTCAGCATACATTTTCTTCACCCCCAGATATGCCAAATAGGGAGCCTTGTGGCTTTCTAAAAGGATAAGTGCACGAAGATCTCCTACCATGGGCACATAAATTCTATTTTGTTGTCACAACAACCCAAGGGTATCTAAGGAATATCCTAAGAAGTGACCTTCCAAGGGTCTTCTTGACTCTATTTCTACCTTAACCTCCCAAAACCAAGAGTCAGAAGTGAGAACCTCCCTGATTATTTTCTCCAAATGTGTGCTAAGGGATAGTGTTGATAGAACATGTCTACACCTGCTCAAAGCATCTGCCACAACATTTGTCTTCCCTTGGATGTACTTAACCTTGAAATCATATTCACATAGAAATTTCATCCATCTATGTTGCCTAGCATTGAGGTTAGGTTGAGAGAAGATGTACTGAAGGCTTTGATTATCTATTTGGAGCTCAAATTTATGACCCAATAGAAAGTGCCTCCACTTTACTAAGGCATGAGCTACTACTGCAAGTTCTAGATCATGGGTGGGGTAGTTGATCTCATGATCTTTAAGCTTCCTAGAATCATAAGCCACAACTTGTCCTTCTTGCATAAGAACCACCCCAATCCCTTCTAGCAAGGCATCTGTGCAAACTACAAAGTTCCCTGATGGTTCAGTAACCACCAAGATTAGAGCACTCGTTAATATTTCCTTCAAACATTAGAAAGCAGCCTCACATTTTTCTGACCAAACAAACTTCTTACCTTTCCTTTACAAGGAAGTAATGGGATGAGCTATTTGAGAGAACTCTCTCACAAATCATCTGTAATACCCAGCTAGTCCCATAAAACTATGAACTTTGGGGACGTTAGTTGCAGTTGGCCACTCCACTATGGCTTGAATTTTGGCTGGATCAACAATGATACCATTTCCTGATATGACATGTCCAAGATACTTAACCTCTATTTGAAAGAATTCACGCTTTTCTGCATTGGCATAAAGTTGATTTTCTCTAAGGCACTACAATACTTGGCGAAGATGAACCTCATGTTCTTCAAGAGTTTTAGAGAACACTAAGATATCATCTAAGAATACTATCACAAATTTATGCAAGCAAGTTTTGAAAACCCCATTCATTAAGCTCATGAATACAAAAGGGGCATTTTTTAACCCAAATGCTACCACAGTGAACTCATAGTGACCATATCTGGTACGGAAAGTTGTTCGATGAATATCGGCTTCTTGAATTCTAAGTTGATGGTATCTTGACTTGAGATCAATTTTTAAAAATATTTTTGCCCCTTTCATTTGATCAAATAGATCATCAATATGTGGTAAAGGATATCGATTCTTGATTATGACTTTGTTGAGTTGATGATAGTCAATGAACAATTGAAGAGAGCCATCTTTCTTTTTCACAAATATTACTAGTGTGCCCCATGGTGACACACTAGGTCTAATAAATCATTTTTCCAAGAACTCTTCCAACTAAAGCTTAAGTTCCCCAAGTTCTTGTGTGGTCATACAATATGGAGCTTTGGAGATTGGTTCTTCTCCTAGAACCAACTCAATTTGGAAGTCAATGTCCCTTGTTGGGAGTTCCCTTTGATCTTCAACTTGTAGATTTACACTTTGATGGATAACTTTAATATAACTTTGACTCTATCACCACTCCAAAGTCTACAAGGAAGAGGGCCAATTAACAAGGATCGACAATGAGATCCTCCTACACTTTGAGCCTTAATGCTTAGGCAGGTGTACCCTTGACTCACTTCTCCAAAGGAGTCTCAAAACAATATAAAACTATGTCATTTACTAACTGACTGAAAGATATTATCATTTAAATGTATGTGTGTGATTGATGATGATGGACTGCTTCCAAAGAATAGATCAGTGCCTTAACCTAGGGAAAAGATTCACTTGATAACATATATCAACTAAAACCTTAACTCAAACACACATGAACTCAAAGTAAGTGCTTTTCCTATTACTCCCCTCAGTCCCAAACCTGATCATCAAATTCCAATCCAACAATGAACCTACTGAAATCACCCTAAAGGCTTTAATCCTAACTTTGTTAGGAACTCCAAGCTGATCTCACAATACTCTTTGTTTACCATATGCTAATCTACTTTGTGACCTTAACATATATGAATTCACAATCAGAACCAGAAGACAATCAAAAGTTTGAGATAGCAATTCAAGTGTATTCTCATTAACTTTCAAAATCAATACATTACCAGAGAAACAAAATGCAAAGAGAAACAAAACCCAAAATCCAAGCTCTCCTTGTTTAGTATAATACCATCAACAACAACCCTTACAAAATACTACTTTCTTTAATATATACCACCAATAGTCATCCTAGAATCCCAAAAACAAGACGCAACAAGCTTCAGATGACTAGGGTTAGGGTTTCACCCAATAAAACAATCAAATTAGTCAAGAATTAAATGTAAGGGGAAGAAACCCAGGCAACTAGGAGAAAACAGATCTCGAAGTGATCCTCAATCATGACAATTCATTGGGAAGGTACTGAGAACCACAAAAATCCCAAATTGTCAACCTATTTAGCCACCTACAAACACACCTCAAGCACAAAACCATACATCTCCTAGTACAAAAACATCATGCCACTGACCACAAAGACCCTCAGATCAATCGGCAACAACCAGCACCACCAAACCAATCGAAATCAGCTCCAAAACCATAAATTTTGGTATTTCCTGTCACTAGAAACCCTCTCAAAATTTGAATTCAAACTGCAATGATCATTTCCAAGGTGCCAGTAGAAAATCGGTAGTCTATATTTAAAACTCAATCAACTTTAAGTCCTAACCATCATATCTTCATATTTACCGAGCTTTATGACTTATCTTTTTAAACAAAACCCTAGTCACATTTAGCGAAGTGGCAACTGAAGGTTTCCGCTGGTTCACAAAACACTTTATGTTACCACTAAATAATTTAGTGATTACATTACCTTCCTTCACTAAATCACCAAACCTTTTAGAACAATGCCAATTCTTCTCGCAAATGAGCGAACCCATTGAAATTTTGTCAGGATGCTAAATATTTTGTCAGAACTGCTAGACCTTAGACCCCCACCCGGGCCCACTTTATGCCACATGTCACTACATCATTCATTGTCATTGCTCAATCACCATTGACAAAGGACCCACTCTCTGTAAGCCTTCAAATCAAATGACAAGTGCAAGATCTCATGGCTCTAACACCACCCATGAGAACTTATGCCAACGATGGATCTTGTCCTTGTCACTGACCTTTCTGTTAAAGACCCCACCTTGCTGATTCCTCACATCGACCAATAGAATTTGAATAACTCTGCACCACCTGGCAAATGGTCCTACTGCATCGTCACCCTTTCCTCCAATGAAAATCATTCACGTCAGCTCCAAATGTCAGAGGACCCACCTACGTCAGTTGCCTAAGGAAAAGTAAAATCGATGGTTGTCTGAAGATCTCATGCATCTGACACATTCCTTAAGAACTTATGCCCATTGTCGATTCTATGCAGATGTCAGGACCCTCTCACAAGCCAGAAACTTAGGTCCCACTAACAAGCACCAAGTCATTACCTTGTGGACCAATAAGAGACCACCAATTGTTCTTACATGGCAATTTTGATCCACCATCTGAAACACCGCAACCGTGGAGGAATCAATGGTCATTGTAAGATCGCAAGCCTCTGACAAAACCCTTGCAAACTTATGACAACTGCAAGATTAAGATGGTGTCAGAGGGACCGGGCCTAGGAAAATACCATTGAGACATATGTCATCTTGTCGCATATTTGCATGTCAGAAACTCTGACAATGGGAAACCATGAGATTAAGTGATAACCACAAGTTTGCCAAGCTGAGACATAGGAAAAATTAAAGCATAGGACTTAGGCTTTAAGGAAAAATTAAGTACAAAGGACTATAGGGAAAATTTAATTCACCGAGCATTTAGACTGAGGAAATATTAAAGGCTGCTGGGGGTATAGAAACTTAGGAAAAATAAAAGGAAAACCACCACGAGCTGACCAAAAATATAAAGCACATGTGAATTAGGACTTTTAAGTGACCCAAAAAGGTAACTTGAAATTAGAACAAGGCCTAGGCTTTTCTTACCAATGGCTACTTTTTCAAAATTTGAACTAAGGGTTTATGCCAGAGACCTAAAAACAACTGCAGAGGCTAGAAGAAAAGGGCTAGAGCCATGAAATTTTTTTCAAGGTGCTAACAGTGGCTTTGTCTAGGGATGTATGCCTCCTGCAGTCATAGCAAGGATCTAGAATCACTGGTTAAAGCAGACCATCCCACTGGAAAACTGACAACAGAAAGAAACAAGACCAAAACCCTATAGACTAGGATAAAATAGGATAGAGGCAAGCAACTTTACAAAATTTACAAAATGTACAGACCTAACTACTGTTCATGGAAAACAAAATACCTTTAATTGAAGTATTTCTTCAAGAATTGTCCATGAACTAGCAATTCTTGAATATCACCATTTAATTCTTTCACAATGTATGAATCTTGGCCCCATTTCTCATGAATTTGATATGGCCCTAGCTAGATGGGATCAAACTTTCCATGTTTTCCTTTATCCTCCAATCTGGCATTTGAAATTAATATTAGGTCATCAGGCTCAAACTTCCTCTCCATAGCCTTCCTACCATACAGGTTCTTAACCTATAACTACAATTTGGCATTCCTTGCAACCGATTCTCTCCTGATTTCATCCAACCTAATGAGGCCCTCAATTCTCAACTACATCTCATCATCTATGTCATCATCATATATTTGAATAAACTTATACATTTCCAATAGATTATTTTGAGGCATCCTTGTATGTATTCCATATACTAAGTCAAATGGTGCACAACCAATTGCCTTCTTCACACTTACCCTATCAGCCCAAAGAGCTAATGGCAATTAGTAGATTCTGCCTTAATCAAACTCTTATTAGTAGATTCTGCCTGATCATTTTCTTGTGGATGATAAGGAGAGGAATAAGAAATCTAAATTCCTAAACCTTTGCAAAAGTCCTTATATTTAGTAGACCTAAAGCACATGGCATTATCACTTACTATTCTCTCAGGGAAACCAAACCTTGTAACAATATTATTCAATAGAAAATCAATTACCACCTTACTAGTTGAATTTCTTGTAGGTATAGCTTCTACCCACTTTGTAAAATAATTATTGGCAACTAAGATCCAAGAGTGTCCTGCACTTGACTTGTTTGGTATCTCCCCAATGAAATCAATTCCCCATTGTTGGAAAGGAGCATGCACTTCAACTGGCCTTAATGGCATGTTACCTAAAAATTTAAGCTTACCAAAGAACCTTTGACAAGCATCACACCTCCTTACCAACTGCTTTTCATCCTTGAAGATTTTGGGCCACCAAAATCCTGCTCTCAAGATTTTTTGAGCAGTTGTTTTACCCATATAATGCCCACCAGAAACTCCCTCATGCATTTCTTTCAACAACTTATTAGCCTGATCCTCATCAACACACTTCAAAAGTATGCAATCTAAATTATTTCTATGCAACTCACATTTCACAATTACATACTTGATGGCCTGTAATTTCAATGTCCTCCTCTGATTATCATTCATGTCTACTGGACATTTCATATTTATCAAGTAATAGATGATATCTTGATACCAAACACAATCATCCATATCATATGTATAATTAATTTCAGAATGATTTATCTGATTCACATCCAGATTGGATTGGGCCATTAGTTTTGCCAATCCCTATCCTGTAACCAATTTAGTAATTTGGATATCAATGTTGAATTCTTGGATCCTATTGATCGATCTGCATCTTCTCCCATACACCTCTTGCTGTGAGAAAATATCCTTCACAGCTACACTTGGCACAAAAGCAATCACAACTACCCCCATCAAGTAACACCTGAAAGCCTTGACTACCTTCACAAGTTCATATGCTTATTTCTCATTGATGTCATACTTCAATTCAGTAGCCTACAAATATTTACTGAAGAATGTAATAGGCTACTTAAAACCCTCCTTATTTTTCTGCAACAACACTACAGCAATAGTATGAAAAGATACAAAAGAGAAGATATGCATTGGGATACTATAATTAGGTGCCTTAAGCATAGGTGCATCTTTAATGGCCTACTTGATAACTTTGAAAGCCTCATTAGGCCCACCCTCCCAATTGATTGCAAATCCCTTCTTCAACATCTTGGATATAGTCTAGTGACCTCAAAAAAGTTTGTTACAAATCTTCTCAAGAAGTTGACCTGACCAAAGAAGGACTGAATCCCTTTGACATTCTTTGGTCTCTGAATTTTATCAATAGCTGCTACTCTCTCAGGGTCAATTCTCACTCCTTGCTTCCCAACTAAATGGCCAAGCAACTTATCCTCAGTGACACCAAATGCACATTTCCTTGGGTTTAATGAAATGCCATATTCCAAATCCCTCACAAATATTTTCTCTAAATGAGTACAATGGTCTTCTTCCTTTTTGTAATAGGTAGTTAAATCATCTTGATAGACAACAAGGAAATCATTTATGAAATCTAAAAAGGCAACATCCATTTCCCTTTGAAAAGTAGCACCAGCATTTGTGAGACCAAAAAGGCATTCTCACATAAACATATGTCCCCCAAGGTGTTGTAAAAGTTGTCTTGAATTGTTTTGATTCCTTAACAATCACCTGATTGTAACCAGAGCAACCATCCATCATAGACATCAATTATGATCTAGTCACTCTTTGCAACATAGCTTCCATATTGGGTAGACAATAGTTATCCTTTAATGAGCTGATGTTCAAATTCCTGAAGTCCACACAAAGTCTAATGTCACCATTTTTCTTTCTGATACAGACAAGATTTGACACCCAAGAAGAATGCCTAATGGGCTTGATAATTCTAGCATCTCTCAGCTTCATCAATTCTTCTTACATCTTAGGTGCCAAAGTGGGATTTATAGGCCTTTGTTTTTGCCGAAAAGGTTTAGCATCTTCTTTCAATAGAATAATATGCTGAAACAAATCTTCTCTATAAACCTTTTGGTCATCATATGACCATGCAAAAACATGCCTAAATTTTCTCAATAATTCAATCAAAGATTTTCTCACATTGTGAGACATGTCCCTACCAATGTATACCTTCTTAGGTGCCTCATGTGTTCCAAGATTTATCTCCTCTAGATCAGCATGATCCTCTCTTTTGATATTCTTTTAAACTCTATCCTAGTTATCAAAGATAGTTTCCAAAACAACAAGCCCCTTGGGCACCTTGTTAGTTCTAAGTTGAATAACTTCATTGCCAAAGACAACCTCCTTTCCTTCTATTGACTCAACCAAAGTTGAAAAATCAAATTCCTGACCATGATACTGGTATTCACAACTCATAAACTTCAAGATATCATTATCATCATCATAAACTTGCCAATTTTCAATATTGTCTAGTACACTAGGCCTAGTCTGAACTTCAACTTTAGAAAGACTAGCAAAAGTAATATCACTAGGATTGATTGCTATACTAACAAGTCAGCCATCTTATTGTTATTCCTATCCTTCCACTCAATATTGAAGGCATCAAAATGTTCAATCAAATCCCAAACTACATTCCTATATCGTTTTAACCTTTTGTTCTTGGAAGCATATACTGACTTGACTTGGGACACCACCAACTTAGAATCACCAACAACACTTAAGCACTTAATACCATGTTTTTGTGCCAATCTCATTCCTAACAACAATGCCTCATATTCTGCTATATTTTTGGTACAAAAGAAATTCAATGTGAAAGAAAATTTGTAGGTGTTTCCATTAGGAGAAATAAGTAAAATACCTGCTCCTGCTCCATCCTTGCAATTTTGCACCATCAAATTACATTACCTACAAATCACCCTTCACAGAAATAACAGTTACCTCAACAGAGATAGGTGACAAAATAGGTCCCTTCTCAAGTACAAGGATCTCTGCCCTAAAAGAATTAATATCAGTAGCCACAAAACATGTATTTTCATTATCAATATTTCTCTCAATCATGTGGCATACTCTTGGCTCTTGATCAATCTTGACAAACTAATCATCAATCTTGAAAGTGGCATAGGACAGATCACACTGTAAACTTCCACCCATGGCAGCACTCCACCTTCTAGATAGTAGCATTCCATAATGAGGAGGGATGTCCACCACCAAAACACTCATTGTTAACTCTTTCACTGGATATGCTACCAGCCTATATGGCATTGCATTGATAGTCCCAATGATTGGTACATCCCTCTGATCCATTGCACAACATCTTCCTTGAACTATATCAACTTTTAGGCCCAACTTTTCCATAATCTTAAAAGGCATAATAGTATTAGAGGCACCACTATCAATCATACAATTTCTTAACTTCATTCCATTCACAAGGACACTTAAAAAGAATGGATCAATATTTTCAAGGCTAGCATTGACAGAATTGTACAAATATATAGGAGGAATTTGAGATACAATTCCCTGAGCAGCAACACCTTTCAAAGCTTTATCCAGAAATCCATTGCATGCAACATCATTATTATGAAAATTATCTACCAATGCAATAGCTCTATCATTGTGTTCAAGGATCCTCAACAATTCTGACAATGGAACCTTAACTATAATTTGAGACAATATAGCTAACATATCAACAGGAGCAGAGTGAGGAATCTCAATCTGCATAGCGTTAGTATCTCTTTGTTTGTCTAATACATTAGGTGTATTGACCACCGTTATCTTTTCATTCTTAGCCATTGTGTTAACTGGCTCCTCAACCTCACTAGAAAATCTTTCAACTCCAACTCCCTTAGGCTCACAATTCTTACCTTTTACATTCTTGAATTTCACCATGTGATCACCTTTTGATTTGTTCTCATTAGGCTCTCCAGAGTTGGTACTCTTCATAAACATTCCTGCAGCTTTTCCATTTGTATCTCTTGATACCATGCCTCTATTTTTCACTTGAGCAATCATTTCTATAGTAATCCTATCCATCTCTTCTCTAGAAGGTCTTCTTAAATTTATTGGCTCAGAAGAAGAGTTCATGTTACATGTCTTCTTATCAATGTCTTCACTATCAGGAAAAATCTCTTGATGAAAAAGGGCCTGATTGTCTCTCTTTACATTTACATATGCTTCTTCATCAAAATTAGAATCATCTTCATATCCTAGATATGAAGTAGCCTTGTTGCATCCAACATCATCTTGATCTTCTTCTTGATCTATCTCCTCATTGCCACAATCTTGATTTGCAGCCATAGAATGTGCAACCACACAATGCTCTACAGAATGAGGGGACCGACATGCAACACACCAAGGTATGTCCTCCATGACATTTATTGAAGCTTTTTGTAGAGGGTCAAGGACACCTCTGTCATTGTTTCCTCTTGCAACAGGGACAATAGGCTTGCCATCCTTCCATTAGGTGTTGTAGGGGTAATTCTGTAGTCTATTCTACTTATTGAAATTGTTGTTGAACTGAGGCCTTTCATTGGTAGGAGCACTAATGTTCCTATTTGTAGGTGCCTTCAAATCCTTCAATGCATTGAGCACCTTATCCAATTTATCTTCTTCTTGCCTCCTAGTTCCAACATTCCTATCATTTTCCTTTTTGTATTTCTTGTCCCCAAACAACTTAGGGTCATCACTTTTCCCACCCAACTTCCCTAATATTTTCATATTGTTCTCAATATTGACAACAATCCTAAAATCATCTCTAAGGGTTCTTGGTTCTTTGTCCCTCAACAAGTATCCCATCTTTCCATCAAATGCATTGAAGTATGTAGTTAGACAAACATTGTCATCTAACCGCATAACTTGGAACAACTTATGCATACCCTTTTGAAATATCATATTGAACTCAGCTGTAGACTCATTCTGAGTGTTTCTTATGGTATTGAATTCATTCAACATGAAACTAGCGTTAGGCCTATCATCATACTATTCTTTAAAACATCTCTCAAAGGAATCCCAAGTATCAATACATTTATCAGGAAGTCTCTTAAACTAATCTCTAGCATCCTCCATTAGAGATTGAACAAATAATTTCATGACTACATCCTCATGCTCTACCTCATAATCATTAAGCATATCAACAAATAACCTAAGATTCTCCTCACAACTAATAGCATTATTACCAGAAAACTTAGGTACCTTATCCCTTATATCATCTGGAAAAGCATTTGGGTGGCCTGGTATCCCATCAAAACTAATTTTCCTATAGCCTTCTAATTGCATAGGTCTTCTTTGAAATCCTAAACTAGTGTTCCCACTAGAATTATTATTTTTATCTACATTCCCACCCACTTCCACATTTAACTGTCTATTAGGATCAAGAAATGATTTGGTAGATACATTAGGAATTAGATTACTAGTAGTAGCATTTCTAAGTGGAACAGTAGTGTTCATAGATGGCATACCTAGTTTAGTAGCAGAAGGGCCGTGAACATTAGTAGATGAAGCCCTCAAGAACTGGATCTTTCTTCTCTTCTTTACAATAGCAACATTAACTTCAACTCTTTCCAACTCTTGAGCAAGACCTTCATCCTCCTTTCTTTTTCTTTCTATCTCTATCTCCCTATTTTATTTAGGTGGTGGGATCCCTGGTATTGTCACTGGTTTTCTTATTTGGACATCCACCATCTTCTTCTTTCCTATTTCATTAATAATTATAGTAGGCCTAGTGATCTCATGTCCATTCCCACCCTTAGGCAAAGGAGCATAACTTTGCACTTGTCTGATCATAGGGCCCTCTTCGTCAAACTCATGGTCTTGCAACAAGCATTCCTTCTCACTTCTTAGAGCTTCAAGATCACCAAAAACATCATGCTGCAACACCCTAGGAGCAGAAGCAAGCATCTTGTTTCTCTCCTTCATTTTATTAATTTTTCTTAAAAGAGATTACCTCTCCATTAGAGCATTTACCTTTTCAGCCTCTCTCTCCTCTTGTAAGCTTTTGTATATGGCATCCTACTCTGCCAACTGCAACCTAAGTGCATTCAAATCATGTGGATCTATCATGTTGTCTTCAGAGCTCGATGATACTTCCACATCAGTAGGATGCTGATATGGGAAATGCACTTGCCTTGCTCCATTCTAAAATTATCCTCATCAAGATCTAAATCAGTCTCAAAACCCACCTCTCTGGCTTGTGCATCCTAACCTGCAGGCAATGAACCCTTGTCTTGAAATACAGCCTCTGGAGTATCATAAAATTTATCTTCAAAGCGACCACCATCTAATCTAGAAACTTTTTCTTGTGAACCTTCCTCACTTGAGGAAACATGTGGTGCTCTTCCTCTGGTATTTCTTTATTCTCTTATGGGAGCACTAGTAGACTCACCATTTCTCCCGATCCAACTCTTCTTCTCCTGTCTAGGTAATTGTTCCAGAGTGACCTATGGATTTTTTCTGACAAAGGACCTAGTATTCCTCCTTTTGTCCATCTTTTGTAGTTTATAACACTGGTTTTAACCCTTTTGAGTCACCACCCACCAAAGTGGGAAATACTTTAACTGAATACAACAGGAAAACAAGAGTGCACTTTGAAAACTTTTATCTCTAGACTCTCCCTAGTAGAGTCACCATTTTGTTGGTGACTCGGATGGGTAAATCAATTTGGTTAATAAGATTTTGAATATAACAATACAACCACAACCAGAGATCCTAATAGATGTAATTCTTCAATGTTGTTCTCCCTAGTAGAGTCACCATTTTATTGGGAGTTCCCTTTGATCTTCAACTTGTAGATTTATACTTTGATGGATAACTTTAATATAACTTTGACTCTATCACCACTCCAAAGTCTACAAGGAAGAGGGCCAATTAACAAGGACCAACATTGAGATCCTCCTACACTTTGAGCCTTAATGCTCACGTGGGTGTACCCTTGGCTCACTTCTCCAAAGGAGTCTCAAAATAATATACAACTATGTCATTTACTAACTAACTGAAAGATATTATCATTTAAATGTATGTGTGTGATTGATGATGCTGGACTTCTTCCAAAGAATAGATCAATGCCTTAACCTAGGGAAAAGAGTCACTTGATAACATATATCAACTAAAACCTTAACTCAAACACACATGAACTCAGAGTAAGTGCTTTGCCTATTACTCCCCTCACTCCCAAACCTGATCATCAAATTCCAACCCAACAATGAACCCACTAAAATCACCCTAAAGGATTTAATCCTAACTTTGTTAGGAACTCCAAGCTGATCTCACAATACTCTTTGTTTGCCATATGCTAATACACTTTGTGACCTTAACATATATGAATCCACAATCAGAACAAGAAGACAATCAAAACTTTGAGACAGGAATTCAAGTGTATTCTCATTAACTTTTAGAATCAATACATTACCAGAGAAAAAAAATGCAAAGAGAAACAAAACCCTAAATCCAAGCTCTCCTTGTTCAGTATAATACCATCAATGACAACCCTTACAAAATACTACTTTCTTGAATATATACCACCACTAGTCATCTTGGAATCCCCAAAATAGGATGCAGTAAGCTTCAGATGACTAGAGTTAGGGTTTCACCCACTGAAACAACCAAATCAGTCAAAAATTAAATCCAAGGGGAAGAAACTCAGGAAACCAAGAGAAAATAGATCCCGAAGTGATCCTCAATCATGACAATTCACTAGGAACGTACTGAGAACCACAAAAATGCCAAATTATCAACCTATTCGGCCACCTGCAAACACACCTTAACATAAAACCATACATCTCCTAGTACAAAAACATCATGCCACTAGCCACAAAGACCCTTGGATCTATCAGCAACAACTAGCACCACCAAACCAATCGAAATCAGCTCCAAAACCATAAATTTTGGTACTTCTTATTGCTGGAAACCCTCTCAAAATTTGAATTCAAATTGCAACAATCATTTCCATGGCGCCAGCATCAAATCGGTGGTCTATATGTAAAACTTGATCAACTTTAAGTCCTAACCATCAGATCTTGATATTTCCTAGGCTTTATGACTTATCTTTTTAAAACAAACCCCAGTCACATCTAGTGAACTGGTGACTGAAGGTTTCTGCTAGTTCGCAAAACACTTTATGCTACTGCTAAATAATTTAGTGATTACATGACCTTCCTTCAATGAATCGCCAAACATTTTAGAACACCACCAATTCTTCTCACGAATGAGCGAACCCATTATAATTTTGTCAGGCTGCTAAATATTTTTTTAGAATTGCTAAACCTTAGACCCCTGCTCGGGCCCGCTTTATGCCACATGTCACTACATCATTCACTATCATTTCTCAGTCACCACTGACATAGGACCCACTCTCTTTAAGCCTTCAAATCAAATGGTGGGTGTAAGATCTCATGGCTCTAACACCACCCATGAGAACTTATGCCAACAGTGGATCTTGTCCTCGTCACTAACCTTTCTGACAATGACCCCACCTTGCTGATTCCTCGCGTCAACCAATAGAATTTGAACAACTCTGCACCACCTAGAAAATGGTCCCACTACATCATCATCCTTTCCTCCAATGAAAATAATTCATGTCAGCTCCAAATGTCAGAGGACCCACCTACGTCAGTCATCTAAGGAAAAGTAAAATCGACGGTTGTCTAAAGATCTCATGCGTCTGACACATTCCTTAAGAACTTACACTCGTCATGGATTCTCTATAGATGTCGAGACCCTCTGACAAGCCATAAACTTAGGTCCCACTGACAAGCACCAAGTCATTACCTTGTGGACCAATAAGAGACCACCAACTATGCTTACATGGCAATTAGGACCCACCATCTGAAACACCGCAATCATGGAAGAATCAACGGTCGTCGTAAGATCGCAAGCCTATAACAAAACCCTTGCAAACTTACGACAACCATAGGATTAAGATGGTGTCAAAGGGATCGGGCCTAGGAAAATACCATCAGGATAGATGTCATCTTGTCACATATTCGCATGTCAGAAAATCTGACAATGGGAAACCATGAGATTAAGTGACAACCACAAGTTTGTCAAGCTGAAACATAGGAAAAATTAAAGTGCAGGACTTAGGCTTTAGGGAAAAATTAAGCACTGAGGACTAGAGGGAAAATTTAATTCGCTGGGCACTTAGACTTAGGAAATATTAAAGGTCTTCGAGGGTATAGAAACTTAGGAAAAATAAAAGGAAAACCACTGTGAGGCGACCAAAAATATAAAGCACATGCGAATTAGGACTTTTAAGTGACCCAAAAAGGTAACTTGAAATTAGAATAGGGCCTGGGCTTTTCTTACCAATGGCTAATTTTTCAAAATTTGAACTAAGGGTTTATGGCAGAGACCTAAAAATAACTGCAAAGACTAGAAGAAAAGGGCTAGAGCCATGAAATTTTTTTCAAGGTGCTAACATCCCTCTTGGGAGGCATTCCTAGAATTTCTTTGGGAAAAACATCCAAGTACTCCTATAATAGGGGATGATCTAATGATACATCTATACTTTCCCCTTGGTCCAAGTCCTCTACTAAGACTGCAAATAATTGGCATCCTTTACACGTGCACCTCTTGAGCTACATCATAGAAATCATACAAAGAGAGATGGGTAGTTGCACCCCAATAATCTTCTTATGTTCTCCTAAGTCATCTAAACATTGAATGCTTTTGTTTCTACAATCCAAAGTGGCTGTGTGAGCATCCAACCAATCCATACCCAAAACTACTCCATACAAGCCTAGAGGAGTTACTCGGATATCTACTAAGGTTGAAAAATTTCCAAGTTCTAACTTGCAACTTTGGACACAAGAGTCAGAGGTTATTCTTTCCTTGGAGGCTACCTTAACCTACCACCTATCTTCCTTCCTTACTACCTTTAGCCCACATTGCTCTACTAAAGAAGGTGAAATAAAAGAATTTGTTGCTCCTGAATCAAATAGTATGGTGGTAGAGATACCCCTTAACAAACTTGGGATTTCAATGACTGCTCCCTCATGATTGGCTTGTCCATGGTCTAAGGTAGCAAATACTCAGTGAGTTATGCTTACATTACCTACTGTTGGTTCTGAAGTGACCTATCTATAGCTAGTTGTTGGGGAAGATTTCTGAGGGCAATTAACTACAATATGACCATGTTGGCCACAAGAGTAGCATCCGGTGTTCTTAACAAAATTCCTTCCTATAGAAGGTGCATTGGACTGCTGATAGCTACCCCGACTAGAATTTTGAGGCATACTCTCAGCTGGTTGAGGGTTTGGGTATTTCTTTGCACGCTGCCAGTTGCGAGAATTGTTGGATTGAGAACCCCCATTTTTATTATTGTTTCCATTATAATTATTGTTGTGGTTGCTATGAAATTTTCCTTTCTGCTAGTTCTGACTTCCTTTGCAGAGATAGTTTTTAGGTCTAGGTGCTCCTTGAGATAGATTCCCTTTGAAACCTAGCCTGACCTAAAAAGCATTACCCCCTTGGCCACCTATATGACCTCCTAACCCCAAGGCTATATTTTGTTCCTCAAGGCAAACTTTGATGACTGCATCATTAACTATCTAAGGTTCAAACATTCATACACTGCCGAAAACCGACTGTTGAGTCCTCTAAGGAAGTGTTGAGTTAGCATGGGTTCATCATCCTTATATCCTAAGTATGGCTTGAGTTCAAATAACTTCCACTCATAGTCATCAACTGACATAGTTAGCTGCCTTAAGTTGTGAAACTCTTTAGCTCTTTCTTGTCTCCAGTGGTTAGAAAGAAATCTGGCTCAAAAGAGTTCTAAGAATAGTTCCCATGAAAGAGTGGTAATATCTATGTGAAGTTTCTCTTTCTCTATTTCCCACCAAGTTGATGAAAAATATCTAAGGTGAATGAATACAAACCAAGCCTTAGTATTGCTGCTATAAGGATGCATGGAAAATAGCCTTTCTAGGTCTAGCAACCAACTTCCAGTGGTAGATCCACCTTGGGTTCCCTTGAAGGGGTTAGTCATAGTCCTAAGAAGGTCTCACATGTAAGAAGCATGTAGAGAATCTTCTTCTACTACCTGATCTCTCCTCCTAGGACTCATTTCCCTTTCTTCATGGTGTGTGTCAGTCTCCCAATGGTGGCCTCTATCTTGCCCTACCTCTAACCTCTGTAGAATCTATTGTAACAATTATGTTACTCGAGCCCCCTAAAAACCTCCTGAGTAGTTATTAGATTGGTCCCACCTATCTTCTCTCTCAAAATGTTCTTCTTCCTGAGAACTTTCTTGATGAGATCTAGGAGGAAGGTTTCAGGCACCTCTGTTTCTACCACAGGTCATAGGAGGCATCCTGAACAAGTAAGAAGGATAATTTTAAGGGCCCTAGTCCAATTATAGTGTTTAAGTGTTTCCTTAAATGAATAACAAGTTTTAAGAAGCATGGACCAAATTTCTAGAGCCCCATTGTAGCAACTTAGTGCTCTAATACCAAAGATGTCATGCCCCGCAAGGGAACTAGGGAAGAGATCAAAGATTCTCTTTGAAAAAGAAAATCTACGTAATGATCTATGAAAAATTTTGAATTTTTAAAGGAATTAAATAATCAAAATATACTTTAACTAAGATTCCTCCAAGGTTCCCTTCTTATTTAATGCACAATTCATTTAAGTCCATGTAGTGTACTAGCAACTTAATTTTTACTTCTCAAGCAAATTGCATCTCAACATTTGTAGGTACTTTATAAAGAAATAAAAAGTACTTTCATTTCAATTTCCCATTTAAATCCATCTAAACATTTGATACATTGCAAATATTACATTTTTTTTTCAATAGCTTTCCTCTTAATCAATAATGAGAAACATACTACTTTACTTGGAATGTTACAAAATCATACATCTTATACATAAAGTTCATGCTTTCCCTTTTCCTTTTTCCTAAGTCTACCAATTCCAAATACAACATTTTGAAATACATTAATGATTACATTACATTCATCTCCTCTTGGGAGGTAACAATAATTTACATCATGAAAGATAAATACAAGTCTTCATTCTTCAAAACTGCAACACTGTGCAAGCATGAATCCATAAGCACTGCATCCACAAAAGATACCTCGATAAAAATATTGACCACCCAAACACGTGGATGCCAAAAGGCCCACTTCCCCAAGCTAGGAGATAAACACCAAGGTTCACAAAGAAGGGATAGCTAGGCCATACCTAGGGTTGGGTAACCTTTCCTGAATAGCAAATGAAATGTAGATCAAAGTATAAATCTTTTCCCAAAGGTTCTAAGGCTTCATAGAAACTCTAAGAAACAACCTAAGTGACTATCATCGCATAGCCCTCACCCCTTGGGTTGTCTTGGTACTATATACTCCAGGCCCTAGACCCCAAGTAGGCACATGCGAAACTGAATGCCTTTCGTATTCAATCATACCTAAATATAGGCACCTTCTCCCACTCCCATCCATAGCCTTTATTAGAACTAATGGCATGGGTGAGGCATATATAAATCTTTTTAGTATTTGAACCCATTCCCATAAGTTTTAATTAAATTATCACTTGTTAAAACAACTCTCAGTCGGTTATTTGGGTACTAGCCACTTAGGGCATCGGCCCCGCACTGAGAGCCACTCACTTGGTGTTGTTAGGTTTTCTACCCTCAACCAACACATTGAAAAAACATCATACATATAGAAAGACACATTATAATCACAGACGAGAACTACATCAAATAGTAGAAATAATAAGATAGTCTAGGGATGTGTAGGAAAATTAGGAATGTTTAGGGAGACCTAGAATGGTCCTGATCCCCCTAGACAATCTTAAACCCTATTCATGCTTCCTACACACATCCTAACCATATTTAAGCATCTAGATGCACCATAAAACCTCTACCTAATGAGTAATGATCATGTATAGTTTATAAAAAATTTCCATATAGTTTATACAAAAATTCAATCTGCCTGAAATTTAACTAAGTGATTTTTTGCAAAAACTAAAATCTAGAAGTTGCATCTTAACTCCTAGAAAGCTGAAACCTTTTCCAATCATCTAGAAAGGTACCTAATTCTCTTATACAAGTATAACTTAAAGTATAAGAAAACTTATACTTCAATGTTTTACTTGTATAAATGAACCAAACAATACTAATTCTCCAAAATACAATATGACAGGAAATACGAACCAAACAATACTAATTCTTAGGAATACAATATGATAGAAAATCAAGATTCTATAATATGACACAAAATAAAATTAAAATATTGTTTAGGGATTCCATACACCCTAATCCAAACATGACAACAATAACTCAGGAATCATAGCTAATGACAAAATATTAGAAATGACAATAATATGGATTTAATTATAAAATCATACCTAATGAAAGAATAATAGAAATGATAACAATATGAATTAAATCAACAACCCTAACTCATGATCACAAAGTGACGCATAGTATTTACTGATAGCAATACTTCAACAATAGAAAACTAAATACAAATATTTTGTACATTTGTTAATGACAGGAGATAAAATATAAATAATCCTAAAATGGCTGGCATTTTACAGCAACTTATATTTGTATAAAAGTTTATACAATAATAATGTATAAACATTCTAGAATAATACTATTATACACTGAGTTTGTGCCTTTGTCTCAAGCTCTCTTGGTCTTGATAACTCAATATAACATGGGAATCATCTCTAGGTTGTGGGACCTTTGCTAATTGAGATGAAACCTCCAGATTCTAGGCTGGTTCCTCTTGGATAATCACCTTAATTTGATTCAGACATGAAAGTAAACTTTTGAAGGGAAAGGGATAGAAGGAATGCTTGTAAGGGAAATGACTTGAAAGAAAACTACCTACTAGGTGATGCACCAAAATTAGGGTTTGGATCTCAGTATGTAGGAATGAAATCAATGAAAAGCTCAGGTCTAGTAGGTCACAACTTACTGAATAGGCTTGCATAAATATTTCATAAGAGGGCCTGAGAATAAGGCACAACTTATGACCTGCAAATAGACATTCACTTCTACAACTTAGTGTAGGATTGAGAGAAGACTATTAAAGGGGCTGAGGTATACCCACAAGAACATCTAAATCAGATCAAACATAGTAACACACAAAATTGCAGAAAGCAAGAGGGATCAGGAACCCTAAAATAACATTGAAAACATGCACATACTTTGATCCAATAAGAGATAATCCAAATAAGGAAGCATAGGGACATGAATGATTGTCACAAAATACCTCTGCAATATTTGAATCATCAATGGGAGAAATACAACTGTATGAGCCAGAGGGTAGAAATGATACCACAAATGGCCTTTAAGAAAAGGTGAATTTTCTTCTACAAATTGTCCAACTCCTGAGCACTAAAGGCTCCAAAATAATAAATACATACTCAACTACATGTAGGTAGGAGTCAAAATTAACCTAACTAGGGATACAGATCTACAGTAATGTCAAACCCTAAAAGGTACACTAATCATCAATGTAACTCTACAAATATCTCCACCGATCAGATATTCATCTTTGTGTCTTGATCTTGGACTGAGTCCACCCTGCAGACACAACAACCTCGACCCATCTACCCACCTACAACTCCACTAAGCCATGAAGGCTTCAAATCTAATCTTATCTCCCTAGAAGAGGTACTATTTGAAAAGGTGGCACCAACTCCTTCTAGCACTTCCTAGTGTGAAAACATGACACAGTACCCTACAACACTGACCAGCGGTCACCTCTATTCTTTTCACAACCACAACCATCCTGAGAAATCAGTTCCTAAGCTAATTGACATCATGTGTGGCTGAAAGAATGCAATGCCCTAGCAAAACCCTCGCAGAGATATTCAAATTTGAATATTAACAGCTACCAGATATATTTTAAAATGTGACCATCAATGAATTTAACCTTCCTGACAGATGAATGGGCCAAATGCACCCTTTAAAATAGTCTAAAACCCTTTCTGACAAGTCAACCACCACTGCGGTAGTCAGCAAGCAATAAAAATGAGCAAATTAGCATCTCTGGCAAGTCACCAAACCCACATCCTTGAGAACACCATCAGATGGTTGTCGCTATACTGCCATCATAATGATCGAGCACTTTGAGCTCGCGGTGTAATGATAGCCATGAGATCTGATCATGTTTTACCTTCTTTAGAAAGCCTTGACCACATGGGCCCACTGACATCAACCATGTTGCACATCAAACAACCAATCAAACTGTACCATTTTAGATACACGTTGCATTTGTCTGACATCAGACCCACTACTTGAGATACCAATCTAATGGTGGGTGCATGATCTGATAACCCCAAAATATTCATTATGCTTTTACACTAGCCGTATATCCTTACCTTTCTAAGAGCCCTCTGACAAATGGAACCATGATAGATCTAGTCATCACCATGCAAACCAATCGAATTCAAGAAAGTCAGCACACAAGGACCCACCAAAGGAAGTTCTGACACCAGCCAAGATCAGTGGTTGTCTTAAGATCATGAGCTCTGACACAAACCCTTGAGAACACATGCCATTCATCGATCCTCTATAGATGTTAGAGCCTCCTGACCATTGAAAGGGATCGACCCCATGAACAACTTGTTGAATCAGACACCGCCGACAAATCAAGAGCTGCTAAATCAGATGAGATGGCACCGGTCCCACTGACACATTAAACTTTGCAGGCAGGAGAAATTGACAATCATCACAAGATCTCAAGGAATCTTCCAGCCCTATGAGATCATGCGACAACCATCAAATTGAGAATCTTGACCTGGCCACTTGAACTAAGACCGACAACTTAAACAGTAACCGCTCGCAGGATCGCAGAATGTTTAGGGGTTAACCACCAAGAATTGGAGACTTGGTGACTGAAGGATTAATAAAGGCATGTGCAAATTGGATGACCTAAGTGATTAGGAAAATGTAACATGAAAATATAACAAGGCTTAGGGTTTTTAGGATTTTTGAACACCAACAACTAGTTTTCAAACTTTTCAACTACAGACCAGGGAGTACAATAACTTGCAAAGACCAGAGAACATGCAGTAAATTCATGAAATTTTTTGGGGCACTAAACATGGTAAAAAAAGAGGCCTAAGTATAGTTTTTAGCCAAATTTGAATGCATAGGGAAATTTGGGTAAC
The DNA here is from genome assembly GCA_027943335.1 of Chamaecyparis obtusa. NCBI lineage: Eukaryota > Viridiplantae > Streptophyta > Pinopsida > Cupressales > Cupressaceae > Chamaecyparis > Chamaecyparis obtusa. The sequence continues at coordinate 22,579 of BSBK01012440.1, read as the reverse complement.
ATTTTGGCGATTTCTACTGGATGTTAGCCTACTAGACATGGAAACCAGTGACCTTGAACATTCATTGGTCATGGGGATATCAAAATTTTCAAAATTCTCATAAGGAGATGGAACTGGAACTGTGCTCAGAGCACTTCTTAGAAAATAGGAAACTAACCTAGAAAGCAAGGAAAGAAAGCAGGGAAACTTATATACAAAAGGTTACAGAGAGGGATTAACCTCAAAGCAGGGTTTCAAGTGGAAACCATTTACTGATATAGGCAGGAAAAATCCCTTCATATTTGATAGTTGAAAATCATTGGGGCCCTTGCATTCTATGATTACAAATGGTCCACCCCAAAAGGAGTCAAATTTTGTGTGCCTGCCAGGTCTAGACCTGAACTCATCCCACTTGAGGACTATGTCTCCAACCTTGAAGTCTCTAACTCTGGCTCTTCTATCAAAGCTCTTCTTTGTTTGATTCTGATGAAACTCCATATCTTGCATTGAATTTCTTCTAAGTTCTTCTAATTCCATCAATTGAGCATATCTGATCTGTAAGGGATCTTCTTCATCAAACATGGCATATTGAGTAGCTAAGTCCAGAGCTAGCAATTCAGTTGAAATGGACAACTTAGCCTCTTTTCCATATACTAACATGTAAGGAGAATTACCAATGATTTTCTTTGGGGTAATTTTGTCTAACCACAAGGCAGACCTCAGCTTTGTATGCCGATCTCTCTGATTGTCTTGCAGGGTCTTCTTGATTATCCTGATCAGATTCTTGTTTGTTGATTCTGCTAAGCCATTGCCTTGGGGGTAATAATTTGAACTGGTATTTAGATAGATACCATTCTTGACTACCCACTTTGAGACTTTGATGCCTATGAATGCCAAGGCATTATTTGAAATTATGGAATTAGGAGTGCCAAACTTGAGAACTATGTCATCATAAAAAAATCAATACAACACTCTCATTTGCTTCTTTTAAAGCAATTGCTTATGTCCATCTGGTGAAGTAATCAGCTGTAGTAATTATCCATTTATGTCCTACACTAGATGGAGGATTAATCATGCTAATGAAATCTATACCCCACCTCATGAAGGGCTGATCTATTCTGACTGGTTGGAGGGGGAAGGCTGCAAGCCTCTCTTTTCCTAGAAACATGGCACACTTGATGCATTTTCTAATATAATCATGACTATCCTTAAAGATAGATGGCCAATAGTATCCAACCCTCATGATTTTAAAAGTAGTAGTCCTAGGAGAAAAGTGACCTCTAGAAAGTCCATCATGAAACTCAAATAGGACATCAACTATCTTTTCTGAATCTATGCATCTTAAAAGGACACCACTGTGATCCTTTCTAAAAAGAACATCATCAATCAGCACAAAAGGAATAGATTATAACCTATAATACCTTCTTTTTGCTAAATCCAAACCTATAGGACATCATCCCATCTTCAAGTAATTGATCATATTAGGCAACCAACTTGTTGCCTTGGCTCATTCTTCTGTAGAATGCACCACCAAAGATGCATCCATTTCCTCTGATTTCTTTGAACTTTCATCTTCTACCAAATTTTCACAAAGACCTTTTCCTCTAACCAGCTTGGTAATCTAAATATCTATGTCATATGCCATCACCTTGGTGATCCAACCAACTCTTTTTTCATTCAGGTCCTTAGAAAGAAAAAACTCTTTGACACTTGGATGAGTAACTTTTAAATGTACCTTGCTATGGGTCAATAGATATCTAAACTTTTTAAGGCTCTTTACCACAGCAAGTACATGTTTCTCTACAAAAGAGTATCTCTATTCATACTCTTCTAAACCTTTGCTAAAGAAAGCAATAGGCTACTCCAATTCATCTAAATTTTCTTGGGTCAACATTGTAGATATGGCATCATGACCTCCATAAGCATAAAGGATAAAATCCTTACTGAAATTTGGGTTTAGGAGAGTAGAGGCCTCTATTAGGGCCTCTTTGATAGCTTGGAAATTGACTTTCCCTTCTTTGGTCCAACTAGAAGCTAAACTCTTCTTTAACATGGCTATCAAAGGCTTGAGTAAATCTGCAATGTTAGGCAAGAACCTCCTAACAAAGTTAATATTTCCTATGAAAGATTGGAGACTTTTCTTGTTATGTGGTAGGGGTAACTCTAGAATAGCTGCAATTCTCTTAGGATCCACTATAATTACTTCTCTAGATACTACATATCCAAATAGCTTTCCTTCATGAACTGTAGACACACATTTCTTGGGATTAAGGGATATCCCAAATTCTCTACACCTTTCAAAAATCTTTCTCAAATGTTTGATATGATCTACTGCATGATTTGAATAGACAGTTATATCATCCAAGTAGACCAACACAAACTTGTACATTAGGCTCTTAAAGGCCATATCCATTGCCTTTTGAAATGTAGCTCCTGCATTTGACAAACCAAAGGGCATCTTTTGATAAGCCATGGCTCCCCATTTGGTTGTAGATGTAGTCTTATATTGATCCTCTTCATTTACTAAGATTTGATTGTGTCCTGAATAGCCATCCAATAATGAAAATCTCTTAGATCTAGAGACACATTATAAAATTTGTTCCATAGAGGGTAGTGGATGGCGGTCCTTTAATGAGGCTCTGTTAAGATCCTTGAAGTCAACACATAACCTCAGTTCCCTATTCTTCTTCCTAATAGGAACAAGGTTGGTAACCCAACTAGTATGCTTAATGGGGTAGATGATACCACTCTCTATCAATTTGAGCACTTCTTTATGCATAAGTGGCTCAAGCTTAGGATTAACAGGTCTTTGCTTTTGCCTCACTGGTTTGGCATTTGGTTCTAGCTCAATAGTGTGCTGAGCAAGGGAAGGATCAAAACCTTTGAGGTCTTCATATTTCCATGCAAATACATCACTGAAATCTTTGAATAACTGAGGGTAAGCTTGCTTTTCCAATTCAGTGTTTATCCTTCCAAATTGCAAGCTCTTACCTGGTTCCAACTCTAGTTCAACACAATGTTCTTGTTGAACTACCAGGCTAGCCTTGTTTTTCTTGACTTGATCATCCTTGTTGAAGATAGTCTCCAAAGTAACAAGACCTCTAGGCATCTTATTGGACTTGATTTGTATCACTTGATCACCATAGTTTTGTGATAGCCTATCTTGATTGTGTTCTGAAAAAACATCTTCTTCAAACAAGAACTGCAGAATTTGTTCATCATTGTCAAACACTTGCCAATTGACATCATTATCAGGAATAGAAGGTCTAACAATCACTTTGACATGCTATTGATCCATTTCTTTTGAAATGCTATTTGGAATATCCTATTGGGATCCAATAGTAGCTAACCTATCTACATTTTGATTTAACTTTCTATGGATAGCAACAATATTGAAAGCATGGAAATCTTCAATTACATCCCAAACTCTATGTTTGTATTCTTTCATGATGTCATTCTTAGTTTCTCTTATCCTCTTACTTGACTGACAACTAACTCACTATCACCATAAAATTTTAAGGCCTTAAGCCCTCTTTTTTTAGCTCATTCTAGTCCATTGACTAGACTTTCATACTCTATAGTGTTGCTAGTGCAGGAGAAACTGAATCTAAAGGCAGCATAATACCTTTCTCCTTTTGGGGACACTAACATAGCACCACCACTAGAACCATGTCTACTTCTAGCCCAATCAAAAAATAGTTCTCAAACTGGATTACTCTGATCTTTTGAATCAATATCCTCTTTGAGAAGGCTTGGCTTTATAGCATTACTTTCTTGTATTAAATAACTTCCTAAACCAAAATCCCAAATTAGATTTTCTTGGGCCTTTGAATCTCTTTCATCTAGAAAAATATCATGGATACTTTCTATCTTTGTGCTTGCTTCACTAATGGCTTGGAAGTCACTGTCATCAAATATAGGGTAGTTCACATTGATGGTGTTAGATACATATGGTTCTATATGGTGTCCTACTAATGGTTCTGACTTAATGGTGACCTTGGTCCCATACCTTGTATGAAATAAAATGTGAGATCAATCAGAAGATAGATAACCTCTTATCTTGGCTGTAAACTCCCTTGAAAGACATATAGAAAATAATGCAGGGAGATCTATGATATATATATTAAGGAGGATTGAAAAATTAGGACTAGCATCCAAGATTAGACTGGTATCCTTGGCCACACCTATATTATTGACTGAGGATCCATCAAGTTGGGTAACCTTCTTTTGGAAGGGTTCATATTTTAGTCCTAATTGGTCAGCTACTTTCTTAGGCATTATAGTGCTAGTAGCTCCACTATCTACCATACAATTATGTACTAAAGATTTTCCAATGATTAAAGATACATAAAAGGGAGGTGACTTTGAGTTCCTACCTTGAATGGCATTAGCCTTTGAGTTGCTACTTGGAGCCTCCTTTTATTGGTTAGTGTTGACCAACACTGGCTTTGTAGCTTCTTTTGCAGGTTGAGGAGTTGCTACCTCTATCATGGCCTTCTTCAAGATTTTAGGCTGTCCTAGGAGAGCCAAAGACTCCCACATGGACATGGTGACATTCACCTACTTCATGTTGTCTATTATATTAAATGGTGTCATAGTGTGCACTCTTTTTTGTGTCTTCACAATGATGGGCTCCACCTCTTTGGAATGCTGGCCTTCTTTTCTTGCAGTGACAGGAGCCTCCTTAGGTGTGATGGGATTAGCTTGTTGTAGTGGCTCTAAAAATGTAGTAGCTTTGGAGTTGGAATCTGCTCTCTACATGTCTTGATCTCTTCTTTTTTCTCTCATATAAGCAATAAAAGAAACTTCATCATTGACTCCATTGAAGTCTAGTTGCTCCCAATTGAAGAGAGCAGCCTCATTCTCTTGTGATTCTTGTTGAGGCACTGACCCACTAGATGAAACCTTTGATTGAGCTTGTGAGACATTTTGAACCATTAGAGCTTGGTTCATCCATCCATTCGAACATGTAGCCTGATTATGAGGCTGATTACAAGGAAAACACCATTCATTATCCATAGCCATATTATTTTGACTAGGAACCATATCCCTCACTAGATTAGCAGAATTTAGAGGTGCAGGGTTATATGGTTGAAATAGTCTCTGATTAAAACTTTGTCTTTTTCCTTGATAGCCTCCTTGGTATAGTAGCCTATTTTGTTGATAAGGTTGTCCTTGATTTTGATATTGCTAATTAGGACCTTGGCCTTGTGTCTGAAATGGTGGTCTGATTCCTTGACCTTGCTTCTTTAGATTTGTGACCTCTTTAGTCAAGGTCTACAACAAGTTAGTCATTTCCTGCTGACTGCTTTGTTGGCTATTCTTTATCTCTTGCAGCTCTTGAGAGAAGCTAGTTTTTAACTCTTGGCCACTAGTACTAGCTTGAGGTGCCAATATGGTGGGACTAGGGGTAAATGGGGGTACTTGGGTAGGTGCAATGGGTTGAAGGCTAGGAAAGAAGGGCATTGGAGGCCTTCTAGCAATCATGCCTTCTTGGATTAAATAATTTTCAGCCCTGACAGCTATGTCAAAAGCTTGGGGTAGAGAAGTACCACCCATAGACTGGATCATGACAAAAATTTTACCATTTAGGCTTTGTAAATCATAAAGGAAGGGATGGTCAACTAATGGTCTCACTAAGACTGGGATTCTATTCCATGTTTTAAGGAACCTACTATTGTAATCTATCATTTTCTCTTAATGGTCTCTCTTAATAGTTGTTAACTGCTCAACTAGAGACAAGTTATCTAATTTATCCTCAAAATATTTACTTAATGCATCCCCTAACTCATCCCAAGAAGTAATAGAACCAACAGTTAGAGTTCTAAACCATTCTAGAGCCTTACCTTTTAGAGAGGCTGCTAGTAACTTTGTGGCCACATCCTCTTGAGTAATGTTGTGTATGCTATAGATGGTGGTCACATCTCTTATGTGCTCAAAAGTAGTTGTCTACCCTTCACCTATGAAATTAGGTATACTCTTAAGTGCCACCAAAGGCACATCATGATGTTGAGCAAAGGCCAATGGGCTGCCTTGGTTGAACGGAGAAAAAGCAAACTATCTTGCCATTGTAGGTGTTGGAATCTGAAGATTAACAACTATATGAGCTGTATCTGTTGCTGGATTTGAATCTTCTTCTAGATCTTTGGTTAGAGATCTGCCTCTTCTTCTAGAATGAAAGGGAAAAGGTCTCCTTTCTGATGTATTAGGAGGTGTAGATTGAACTCTCCTTGTAGGGGATATTCTTTGAGTTGACCTACCTTTATGACTTCCTCTTGAGGGAAACTCTAAAAATTGGGCAAGCTTTGAGCTTCTAGTCTCAATCTTTCTCATAAAACTTTGAACAAGGTAGCCTCTAATCTTTGAATAGTGGAGTCACCAGATATACTTGGTAGAACAACCTCTAAAGGTCTGTACTATGCAATCTACATATCAGAGATAACATATCTTTCAAATAATAAACTTCTTATTTTGTCCCAACGGGCGTGCTAGAATTGTTATAAACTAAATTTGCACCTTTATCTCAAGCTCTCTTGGTCTTGATAACTTAGTATAACATGGGAATCATCTCTAGGTTGTGGGACCTTTGCTAACTGAGATGAAACCTCCAAGTTCTAGGCTGGTTCCTCTTCGATAATCACCTTAATTTGCTTCAGACATGAAAGTAAAATTTTGAAGGGAAAGGGATAGAAGGAATGCTTGTAAGGGAAATGACTTGAAAGCAAACTACCTACTAGGTGATGCACCGAAATTAGGGTTTTGATCTCAGTATGTAGGAATGAAATCAATGAAAATCCTAGGTCTAGTAGGTCACAACTTATTGAATAGGCTTGCATAAATATTTCATAAGAGGGCCCGAGAATAAAGTACAACTTACGACCTGCAAACAGACATTCACGTCTGCAACTCGGTGTAGGATTGAGACAAAACTGTTAAGGGGGCTGAGGTATACCCACAAGAACATCTAAATTAGATCAAACACAATAACACACAAAATTGTAGAAAGCAAGAGGGATCAGGAACCCTAAAATAACATTGAAAACATGCACAAACTTTGATCCAATAAGACATAATCCAAACAAGGAAGCATAGGGACATGAATGATTTTCACAAAATACCTCTACAATATTTGAATCATCAATGGGAGAAATACAACTATATGAGCCAGAGGGTAGAAATGATACCACAAATGGCCTTTAAGAAAAGGTGAATTTTCTTCTACAAATTGTCCAACTCCTGAGCACTAAAGGCTCCAAAACAATATATACATACTCAACTACATGTAGGTAGTTGTCAAAATTAACCTAACTATGGTTACAGATCTATAGTAATGTCAAACCCTAAAAGGTACACTGATCATCACTGTAACTCTACAAATATCTCCACCGATCAAATATTCATCTTTGCATGTTGATCCTGGACTGAGTCCACCCTACAGACACAACAAACTCGACCCATCTACCCACATGCAACTCCACTAAGCCATGAAGGCTTCAAATTTGATCTTATCTCCCTAGAAGATGTACTATTTGAAAAGTTGTCACCAACTCCTTCTAGCACTTCCTGGCATGAAAACATGGCACAGTACCCTATAACACTGACCAGCGATCACCTCTATCCTCTTCACAACCACAACCATCCTGAGAAATCAATTCCTGAGCTAACCGACATTGTGTGTGGCTGAAAGAATGCAAAACCCTAGCAAAACCCTCTTAGAGATATTCAAATTTGAATATTAACAGCTAGCAGATATATTTTAAAATGTTACTATCGATGGATAACCTTCCTGATAGATGAATGGCCCAGATGCACCCTTTAAAATAGTCTAAAACCCTTTCTAACAAGTCAACCACCATCGCGACAGTCAGCAAGCAATAAAAATGAGCAAATCAACATCTCTAGCAAGTCACTGGACCCACGTCCCTGAGAATACCATCAGATGGCTGTCGCTATACCACCATCATAGCGATCAACCACTTTGAGCCTACGATGTAACGAAAGCCGTGAGATCTGATCACATTTTACATTCTTTAGAAAGCCTTGACCCCACAAGCCCACTGACATCAGCCACGTTGCACATCAAACAACCAATCAAACTATGCCATTTCAGATACAAATTGCATTTTCCTGACATCAGACCCACTGCTTGAGATACCAATCTAATGGCAGGTGCATGATCTCATAGCCCCAAAATATTCCTTACACTTTTATGCCAGCCATAGATCCTTACCTTTCTGAGACCCTGCTGATAAATAGACCCACGACAGATCTAGTCATCACCACACGGACCAACAAAATTCAAGCAAGTCAGCACACAAGGAGCCACTGAAGGAAGTTCTGACACCAACCAAGATCAGTCATTGTCATAAGATTGTGAGCTCTGACACAAACCCTTGAGAACACACACTAGCCATTGATCCTCTACAGATGTCAGAGCCTCCTGATTGCTGAAAGGGCCCGGCCCCACTGACAACCTACTGAATCAAACACTTTCGATGAATCAGGAGCTGCCAAATTGGATGAGGTAGCACCAATCCCACTGACACATTAAATTCTACAGGTAGGAGAAATCGACGATCATCACAAGATCTCAAAGAATCTTTCGACCCTATGAGATCATGCGATAACTGTCAGATTGAGAATCCTTACCTGGCTGCTTGAACTAAGACCACCAACTTAAATGGTAACCGCTCATCAAATCACAAAGTGTTTAGTGGTTAACCGCCAGGAATCAAAGACTTGGCAACTAAAGGATTAATAAAGGCATGTGCAAATTGGATGACCTAAGTGATTGGGAAAAGGTAACATGAAAATATAACAAGGCTTATGGTTTTTAGGATTTTTGAACACCAACAGCTAGTTTTCAAACTTTTCAACTGCAAACCAGAGAGTAAAATAACTTGCAGAGACTAGAGAACATGGAGTAAATTTGTGAAATTTTTTGGGGCACTAGACATGGTAAAAATAGAGGCCTGGGTATGGTTTTTACCCAAATTTGAATGCATAGGGAAATTTGGGTAACAAATACAATAATACATAATACAATAATGCATAAATGTTTCTGCATTAATATAATAATACATAATACAATAATACAATAATGTATAAAATTTCTGCAATAATACAATATTACAATAATGTATAAACATTCTGTAAACAAAAACATATACAGAAGCTTTCCAACAAATCTAACACCAACATTCATACAATAAAAGAGATTTATCTCTCAAGATGGATTCCAACCTGGAGTCCTATGGAGACCGATTGATGAAGAAGAATCTACTCCTCTCAAACTCTTCCAGCACTACTTCAAATCCATCTGCTTGCAATCTTTTAGCCTCTATCCGAAGCAACAAAAATTCCAATCGTAAATAATGGATTCTCTCCTCACAACCACAAATAATTTTTCTGCAATTTTATTTTTGTTTCCTCTCAAATGAACTTCCATCCAACACCCCCTCACATAGGAAATATCTCCTATATAAAGATTGGAGAAGATGGTTGCATGGGTAATCCAACTGATGCAACCATCTAGACTATCCATCCGTTATCCATTAACAATATGGTTTGCAAAACCATTCCCGTAAAGGGATAAATAAATTTTGTTTAATAAGATTTTAATTTATGTCTCCTAAATTTAAGGATGACAAAATAGATAATAAATATTTTAGGAATAGTTTTGCTAACTTATTTACTATGGTAATTACGAAATGCATTTCTCAAATAAAATATAACATAACCTTACCATAGCCTCATAATAATTTCCCTTCACATAATTAATTTATTTTATAATAATAATAGATATTTATTTATATATGTATTCATAGGCATATGTGTGCACCAATATGCTTATGGTACATATACCATAAGTAAGACACATTATTTTTAATATTAAATATTATGAATATCATTATTATAAAACATATTATTTATTCATACACTAATCCATATTCTAAAATATATATTAGGTACCTACTAACATAAGTTAGATTTTACCACTACTATTTAAAACATTTATTATTATTATTCCCATAGGCATTAGATTGTTATGAATATTATAAAATAATATCATAGAATTCTTTATTATTATTGATATTTAAATCACAAGATTTGATCACATACTAACTCATTCCTAACAAGATACACTAGTACATAAGTAGCTACTAATAAAGATAAATTAATAAATCATACCCTCACATGAACAATAATCCCCATCAATAATCTACTAACAAAATTGAACATACCATGAAGACAATTAGAACTACCATACTCAAAATCTCATTCTCAAAGAATGTAAATGACAAGAAACCAGCTACAAGATCTACAAAACCAACAAACTAAGACAACATTGAAATACATCACCCACACAAGGGACTGACTCGGGAACTCCCCACCTAAAGGTAAAAAGGATCAAAGGCAGAGTTCCTTCCTGTGGAACCTGGTGATATCTCTACAACCACAACAATGATTGAGGATTTTGAGGGATCACTCAAACCTGTGAAGCCAGGTTTAGATGATACCCAGTACCTAGACTCCTACATCACCAAGAAGAGATACACAGATACATATGGATATACATACAAATCAAATCATACATGCAAGCAGATGACCAGGATCGATACATCGTGTGGACCTCAACTAAGTGAGAAACTATGACTTCATCCTGAGTCATGAAAACTCATCAGACATAGATTCATGAAATATAAAACATCGTGATAATGGTTAGATTAAAATCCTTGGGTTAGATCCATAAAACATATAAAAATTGATGGTTTTCTAATATCAAAAACATATAAATAATAACCATAAATGAGCATATCAATCATCTGATAAACATATCATCATCCACAAAACATAAATGTAAATGTATAGTTCTAACCATCATAATAGAATGTCCAAATCAAAAAAGTCCATGTATCACCATAGGAGAGGGTATTACATTCTAGGTTTTTCCATATCATGTAAGCTGTGCCTACATTCTTTATCTCTGAAAACTCACTATCAGATAGGGCGTTGATAAGGGATTCTTTGGCTATTTCATTCTAATGTAAAAAATCCTTGTGCTTTCTAGTAGCATATTCCTTTGCAAGATTTACTAGAAAAGGGATCTTAACTTCTTAGATAGCCACTTCAAAAACTTCAAAAGAAATGAACTGAAAATGTATCACCATTTTATTTTTCCAATCATGATAGGTCTCTCCATTAAACTTAGGACTTTATTTTCTAAGGAATTCCATCTGATCAACCTCAAACTATTAAACTTTATGTCAGAGGCACTTGGCTCTGATACCAATTGTTAGGAATAGTCCCAAGAGATCATTGAGAGGGGGGGGTGAATCAGTTATCTACAAGTTTCAATTCTTTATCCAATTAAGTATACTTAAACTTTAAGCATAAACAAAATGAAAGAACACTTGAACACAAAACCAATATTTTGGTTATGAGAAAACCCAAATAGGTAAAAACCCTAGTGGGAATTAACACCCACTAATAAACTACACTAGTGTATAATGATCCTTGTTAGAAGATCTTACAACCCTGTTAGGAGTTGATCTTTACAATATGATAAGAAAGTGACCCGGTCAAAGGTTAGACCATGTTAGGAGTCTTTTATGATTGACCCTGTCAGGGGTGAGGAAGCACTGTCCAAGAGCTCACTGCTCAAAGGGGTGAAGGCTGCAACCTTCTAAATAATAGATACACACTATATCTAGATCTTGGTGAACTAGGAGGTAGATCTATTGTCTTGATCAGTTATAATGAATAGCATAATCTATCTTCTCTACACATATACCTCTTCTTGATGGAACTATACTTCACACTATCTTCTTTGCTCTAATCTTTCATCTCCATGCCATGCTCCTAGTGATCACAAATAACTAGCTATAAGTTTCTTTCCTGTAGATGATATAATCAATTTGGCCTATTAGAACCACCTTGAAATCATATTAGGGAAACAATAACTCTCTCCAATAACATCTTGGTCAGCTCTACTAAGCACACAACACAAACTGGGATCTGTCCAAATCAATAAGTGTAAATGCACTCTACACACTGTCAGCTCTACCAAATTAACCAATACTTTCTCCTCAAGACAATTACATCATGCACTCTTAACCAAAAATTCTTAAGTCTTCTCCAATCACTAATCTAAGCACGCACACCAAAATGATAAGTGCAACTCTTGTACCAATATAATCTCTGTCATCTCTTCTGAATAAACATAGGAAATTGCAACTAGTGAATAGCGACTACATAACTTCACTTCTATTGTACATCAAACTTTGTGTCCATGAATGTAATAATATTAACATGTCTCCATCACATATCCAAATGTGCAAGGCTCTATGATAATTGTGCGGACAATCACTCACAGAATGCTGCCTATAACTATATTAGGAACACTGTTGACACAAGCTACTACATAACTGTCTGTACTAACAATTAACCTCTTCATTCATGATATCATGTTGATAACATGTCCATGCTACATTTACTCAAAGCTTATTGCATAAGTCTTCCATGCATGATACTTTCCATATGCTATCATCAATGATAAACATATAATCAACACTGACTTCTTGGCAAATCTCCAACATGTTCATCACCTGTGCATATAAGAGTTGATCAAAGAAAGTATATGCATAGGTGAAAAACATGTAGATTTGACCAAGCAATACTAGGAGCTAGACCCCATAGCAAATAGATTGGTGATTATTTTCAAAATAGTACATGTGTTGTAGGGTAAGCTCCCAGTAGTGCTTAGGAAAATCTGCATGTTCATCACCTGTGGATATAAGAGTTGATCAGATAAGGTATATGCATAGGTGAAAAACATGAGGATTTGACCAAGAAATACTTGGAGCTAGACCCTGGAGGAAATGTACTTGTGATGATTTTCATAGCAGTACATGTGTTGCATGGTAAGCTCTTAGTAGTGCTTAGGAAAATTTTCATGTTCATCACCTATGCATATAAGAGTTGATCAGAGAATGTATATGCACAAGTGAAAAACATGCAGATTTGACCAAGCAATATTGGGAGCTAGACCCGACAAAAAATGGACTTGTGATGATTTTCACAATAGTAAATGTGTTGTAGGGTAAACTCTTAGTAGTGATTAGGAAAATTTGCATGTTCATCACCTATGCATATGAAGTGACTCTAATGGAAGATATAGTCATTAATGAAGGCCTACATAATCTCTCTTCTGGTATTTGTTTCAATCAATTTTATTAAGTTTTAACACATATATCAAAGTTTATGTGAAATAGAAAACCCTTAGCCTAGGGCATCTAGTGCATGGAGAAAGATGTAAAATATTTGTGTTCCACGTCCAATATACCCTCAAACCTCATTGGTTAATGGGAGAGGAGTTGTAATTTATATATGTCTCCATGTTTGCATAAGACCATGCATCTATTGGCACATGCATTAGATGAAGGGAAGCAATATGATACTATCTCAGACTAATAAATGGTAGTATTAGTGGAGTGTGAATGATTTTATTCATTCAATGATATCTGATTTGAATCTTACAACTAGAGATGCAGGTGATTTTCAGGATTGGTGGCACCGATTTTCTCAAGTTGGAAGACATTGGTGGTAAAATATCAGTCCCCATTTGGACCTCAATGCTTCACTACCATTGCATAATAATTTTAGTGGTTAAAAGAAGTAATTACAATGGCAACCGCAACAAGAATTGAGCATTTATACATGGGGTTTCCTCACTGGCCCCATTGCTTGCAGCCTTGGCATTGGTTTTACAAAACATGAGAGGGGGAGAAATGTTTTATGCCCAGAACAAGGCCCTTCCATGCTTGGAACAACAGTGAAAAAATGGATGGAAAGATTGTGGGTCTGCAGGGATATGGTGAAGGAAGTAGAGCTAGGAAATGATAGGTTTTTACAGCAAGGTAGTATAAGAATAGCTCTAATGAGTACAACTTTAATGGACAAGCAGAAGATTAGTCATGTTTTGGAGACATTATGGGAAAACCCAACATTTATGTCTAGTCTCTTAGCATGAGAAATTACCCAAATGCTAAAGGTCATGACCACCTTTATCGTGGAGAGGAGGTGGGACCTTAAAATGTTTGTGAGTTCAGTGGTCACTAGGGATGATTTGGTTAATCCTAGGTTAGTGGATTATTTAAATTACCTATAAAGGTCCATAAAGTTGTAATGTGGCTATTAGCACTCTGAAAAAATTCCATGGCTTCATCATCTTTCCCCTAGTCTCTACAGTTCTTTTCATGTCTTTGGCTAAAACCCTAGGCAAAAATTTAAAAAATCTAGCCATTGCATGAAAAACCCTTCATTTTACCTTGGCCCTATTCTAATTTGTTGTTACTTTTTGGGCCACTTAAGCTCCCTAAAACCCATGTGTGAAAATCTTTCCTAAGTTTATCTACCTAACCCTTTATTTTTTCCCTAAGTCCTCAGCGCTTAATATTTCCTTAAGCCTAAAGTCTAGCAAGTTTATTTTTCCCTAAGTCCGGTGTTTTAATTCTTTCTAATGTTCTAGCTTAAATTTTTCCTAGGCCTGGTTCTGACACCATCTAAATCTAATGGCGGGCGTAAGTTCTCATAAGATTTGTCAGAGGCTTGCGAACTTACGCCAGTAGTTGATTCCTTTTCATGATGTAGCTTTTCTAAGTGGGAGGGTCCACTGTTAGAGGGTGCTGAAATGGAAGCATCTTATTGGTCAGTGTGTTAGTGAGCTAGATGTGTTGTCAACTTGGCCCGGTATCTCAATCAGAAGATTCATGATCGACGGCAGGCGCATGATCTCATGGAATCTTCCAAGCCCTTGAGATCATGCGTCATCCGTCTGATCTTCCAAGCGATATAATGGTGTCAGTGGGTCCATTTTCTAGGTGTGCATAGTTGGCATTTTCTCATTGGTCCAGATTTTAATGTGTTGGCAGTTGTCAATGGGACCTATTTTTTGGCTTGTCAAAGGGTCTTGACATTTGCAGAGAATTGACAACGGGCATAAGTTCTTAAGGAATGTGTCAGACGCATGAGATCTTTAGACAACCATTGATTTTACCTTTTTCAGAGGTGACAAAATATGGCGGGTCCACTGCTACATGTACACAAATGGCATCTCCTCATTGCTTGACATGGATGATAAAGCAGGGTGGGGACATTATCAAAAAAGTTGGTGATGAGGATGGAATCTACGGTTGGCGTATGATCTCATGGGTAGTGTCAGAGCCATGAGATCTTGCACCCACTATCCAATTTGTAGGCTTATAGAGAGTGGGTCCTTTATCAATGATGACCAAGTAGGTATAGCGAATGATGTGATGATAGGTGGCATAAAGTGGGCCCAGGCAGAGGTCAAAGGTCTAGCACTCTTGATAAATATGTATGGAAATTCTGATATATTACAAAGGGTTTGCTCATTTGCAAAGTAAAATGGTGATGCTCCAAATTGATTGGCAATTCAATGAAGGAGGGTCGCATAATCACTATATTATTTAGCGAAGACATAAAGTGTTTTACGAACTGGTGAAATCCTTCAGTCGCCAATTCCCTAAGTTTGACTGGGGGTCTTTTTAAAAGATAAGTCATAAAGCCCAGGAAAAGGAAAGATCCGATGGTCACGACTTAAAGTTGATCCAAATTTAAATGTGACCACCAATTTTCTACTGGCGCTTTGAAACTAACCGTTGTATTTCAAATTCAAATTTGTAAAAGGGTTCCTACGACCAGAAGGACTAAAATTCAATGTTTAAGTAGCTGGAGTTTGTGGAAATGATTTTCAAACTGTTGCAATGTGGTCCATGGTGTTCCATGATCATTTGCAGGGGGTCTGTACTATGTTCTTTGTGCTCAAGGCATGTCAAAGGCGGCCGAAACAGGTTGGCAAATTCAGCATGTTCGTGGTTCTCAGTACCTTCTTAGTGAATTGTCATGATTGAGGATCACTCTGAGATTTGTTTGCTCCTGGTTGCCTGGGTTTCTTCCCCTGTATTAAATTTTTGACTATTTTGATTGGTTGGGTGGTTGAAACCCTAACCCTAGTCACCCGAAGCTTGATGCATCCTCTTTGAGGATTCCAAGGTGACTAGGGGTATAAGTAGTCATTTTTTTGATAGAGTAAGGGTTCAGTCTTGAGGTTCTATTTGAATTTTGGTCAGTTCCAGTGGTTGTGATTGTATGAACATTTGAGGAAAGAGGAGCTGGATTTTGGGTCTATTTCCTATCTTTGTGTTGCTTTGATTGTATATTGATCTCGAATATGTTAATGAGAATGCTATTGAGTTCCAATCTTGCATTTTTGTATGTCTTCTTGTTTTGGTTCTGAGCTCATATATGTTAGTGTCACAAAGTGTATTAGCATATGGTAAACAAAGAGTATTGTGAGGTCATCTTTGAGTTCCTAACAAAGTTAGGATTAAAGTCTTCTAGGTGAGTTTAGTGAGTTTACAACCAAATAAGAATTTGATGTCCTAGTGTTTGAGGGAGACGGGTAATAGGCAAAGCACTTATCCTAAACACAAGAGTGTTTGATTTAAGATCTTCAACTGATGTATGTAATTGGGTGACTCTTTGCCCTAGGTTAAGGCACTGGTCCATTCTCTGGAGGCATTTCATTGTCATCAACCACACACACCCAAATTTAAATGATAATATCTTTCAGTCAGTTAGTAAAGGACATAGTTGTATATTGTTTGAGACTCCTTTGGAGAAGTGAGTCAAGGGTACACCCAGCTGAGCATTAAGGCTCAAAGTGTAGGAGGATCTCATTGTGATCCTTGTTAATTGGCCCTCTTCCTTGTAGACTTTGGAGTGGTGATAGAGTCAAAGTTATATTAAAGTTATCCATCAAAGTATAAATCTACAAGTTGAAGATCAAAGGGAAGAACCAACAATGGCCATTAGAGCCTTCAAAATTTTCATGATCACAAAAGGTGCTAAAACTTGTAATTTTCCTATAATGGCAAAATGGGCTTAGAAATTCTTAAGTTGGGGTTAGTAAGGGTCTAATTGTTTAAGAAGGACATTAAAATTTACTTAAGAGGTTGATAAAAGGCATGAGGGAAGTTGTCTATGTTGACAACTGGTTGTCAACTAGACAACAAAACATAAACAAAAAAAACTAATCATAACAATCATCCTAACTAATTGTTACCGGTCTAAAGAGGTTGTAAACTGGTTTGGAAGGCTATTAGTGGTATGTGTACGTGATTTTTTAGAGAAGAGGAGGAAGGGGAGGTTTATGGTTGAGTAAAGATCAATAGAAACAATATATTGTATTTTGATTCAATAAAATGTAATTTCTTTGTTAATTCCATATCACTACCCATGAGGGTACAGTCTCCTTTTGGGAAGACTTAAGAGTCTCTTTTCTTTACAATATGCATTAAATTTGATGGTATTATTGTGTTTATTCATTTCAACATTGGTTTGAATGATTGAGTGAAGTATTTAAAGGTTTTTAACACTATTTTGCAATCATTGTTCATGTACAATTAGAGAGAACAATAGTTAATAGCCTTGTGATATCAGTGATTATGTAAGATCCCTCACTACCATGAAAGGTAGGATAGGTGGAAAGGGGATATTTTGATATGTTGAATTTATTCAAATGTATTTGTTTGTGGGATGGATAAGGGAGAAGAGTTAGAGAACTTTGATTGCTTGGAAGTTGCCAAAGAAGGGTTACTTGTGTTGGGACTAGTCATGGCATAGGAGTTTGGGCCATCAGAGAACTAATTTTTATTGCATGGATGGTCCATGATATGATCATAGAAGGGTATTGGATCCACTGCGGGGGTCTAGAAGTGTTTGATGGTGTTTGGTTGAGGAAGCCCTAGGGTTATAGGTCTAAAATAGAGGGTTTTTTAATTGGGATATTAAAACTTAGTGTTTCTTCCTAAAACCTTAGAAATCCTTTGATTGAGGTTATATATTAACTCTTTTTTGGGGTTAGGAAGTTTGGGAAGGTGTGAAAATAGGAGTTGCTTTGTATTTGGAGACCTTTTGGGGGAAATACACACTACACCAGTCATTGTTTGGATAGTTGGTCCAAAGAAGTGATATATGATTTTGAAGTATGTTTAACAAATTCCAAAAGGGTATCCAAATATAGTTTTATTTTCCCAAGTGTTTTGGAGAAAACATTTGTAAACCTTGAAAAAACGTAAACATTTTGGAGTAATTTTGGAGAGTAATTTTGGAGTAATATTGGAAAACCAATCAAAATGTCCTAAAATTAGCGATCTTTAATTTTCCAATGCCTAATATTTAGAAGTGTTCACACAAATTCTCGAAGGGGCAAGTGTAATATTATATCTAGATAATTTGGCAAGCACCAGATATGCACTTTTCTCCTGTCCAATACTTGCACTTGTTCTAAACTATGCTTACATCAGTCAATTTATTTTATAGCCTATAACATCCAACCACATTCTCAGTCAGATGCTCATAAGTAAACTGTAATAGAAATTGAAATTATGTCATATGAATCTTCAATTTCTAACATTTCCCCCTTCTCTTCATAACCATGGGGCAGAAAGAACAGTTGGCTTTACCTCATAATTATATAGTGGCTACTTTCTACTAATGGTATGAACTAAGAAGAACTAGATAAAATCATGGTTTCTCTTTGAATTGAGATTGTGCCAATTATTATTTCATTTAATGGATCATACTTTGAGACTAGATAAGATGATCTTTATGCAAGTTTATAATCTTTTCTAAAACTTTCATATGTTTTCTTTTATGACCTCATTTGGATATGTGCTTGGTTGGCCTTCTTTGATATATACATGTATGTTGAATGTGAATTATATACATCCAAACCCACTATTTTCTCATCAATTTTATAAAGTGTTATTGTCAATGGGCACCATCATATTCTTCCATCTCCTTTTTCACATCATTATGTCTTGTTAAAGTTGGAACATCATTCCTCAGGGTGCATATCTGCTAATTTCTTAATGGTATCAAAATAGGTGAGTCTTTCAAGACATCTCAATCTAAAAAAATGTTTTCCAAAGGAACCCTAATTTTCAAGAATCATGCATATCATGTAAACCACATGTGATTTTTTTTGCAAATTTTCATACTACTCAATAATCCACGTAAGGTAGCTAGACTCTAAATTTTAGTTTTCTCATTTTTGTGATTGTTTTTCACCAAGTTATTGCACTTTTAGGGTTTTTTATAAATTTGCACAATTTTCAAAATTTGTTTGATTTCTTTGTATTTTTGGAAGCTTAAGAAAAACCATTTGATGCAGTATCTGATAAAATCCTTCTCCAAATTATCCCATATCATTATCATCTTAGACACCATAATGATATGAATAATTTGTAGACAATGCATGGCACGCAACACTGTTGAATAGAGGAGAGTGTAGACAATGCATGGCACACAACATTGTTAACCTAATCCCTCAAAGAAGATATGTTTGTAGATTATAGGTTGGTGGTAAATGACTTTAGATTCAGCAATCCTTGGCACATTCAACAATTCTTGCCACATTGTTTTAGAAAAATACGAATAAAAGACCAAATATACAATAAATATTAATCATGTATTTACCCAGTGAAGAAATGAAACATGTGTAGCAACACAAAGGTGAAATGGGGGTCAACTTACTGATTGAATCAAAGTTTTTGAAGAGTAGTTCTTATAGCTGGTGTCAAGGCTAGATGCATAGGCATTGTCGATAGATGCCCTCCTTCGCTCCTTCATCTCTGCTTTGTCGCGCGTAGAATATAACAAAATGAAATAAAATGAAAACCTTGTGTTTTTTTAAGTTATATTCCTGTGTTGGTCAAAATTATGATGACATGTCATGGTTTTTTTAATTCCTACCAACACACATATGGATTAAAAATTCAATTTTTTCCTTCTATAAACTGACCGAGGAAAACCATTTTAATGCTTGGTCAGAAATGTAGGTCAGAAATGTGGGTCAAATATACTAGTGAATATAGTTCTCCTTTTGTCATACTTCTAGACCTAGAAATTAGTGTAGAAGGCCTAGATATTTCATATCAAATTCAGCTATAAGATATCATTTGCATTTTTCAATAGATGATCTTCACCTGTTATTAACAAGTCATCAACATAGAGAACTAGAATCAACATATCACCATCTGATATTTTGAAGTATATGTTAGGATCTTCATTATTTTTGGAATATCCTAGCTTGGAGAGATAACTGTCTATCCTTTCATACCATTCCCTAGGAGGTTTTTTAAGGTTGTAGAGAGCTTTCTTTAGTTTGCACACATGGAGATTCTTATCATGTGTAGGAAAACCTTCAGGTTGTTCTATATATACCTCTTCCTCAATTACACCATTCAAGAATGTTGTCTTTATGTCCATTTGATGTATCTTCCATCCTTTAGATGTTGCAATGGAAATAACGGTTCTTATAGAAGTATATCATGCAACTAGAGAAAATGTCTCTTCTTAATCAATTATAGCCTTTTGGGAGAACCCTCAGGCAAAAAATATGGCTTTTTGTTTTTTAATACTACCATCTGATTCATATTTGATTTTGCATAACCACTTTGAAGATATAACTAATTTTTATTTTGGTCTAGGTACAACTCCCATACATCATTCTTTAATATAGATTGGTATTCTTCAATCATTGCATCTTTCCAAGCTTGACATGATAAGGCCTCTTCACCATTCGAAGGTTTAGATTTTGTGAGCTTAGTTAGGAGTGCGACATAGCATGTTGGATTTCTTGTTTTCTTATTCCCTCTGAAAATTTCATCAAGTTCTATGTTGTTTTCTTCAATCATCTTTCTTGCCCATAGTGGCCTTTTCTTGTTATTAGGAACTTCACTATTTTCAAAATTAGTTTCTGGAGGTTCATTATCTTTTATGATATTCTCCCTCTAATTCTCAATTGTATGATTTTCATCTAATTTTGTGATTGAATCATCTTCTGTATTTAGATATAGTTTATACATGGTATTTTCTTCAAATTTTACATCTATATTGATTTCAATAGATTTTGTCTTGGGATATAAACTTTGTATCCTTTAGTGGTTTCACTAAAGCCAACAAATATGTCTTTCTTCCCAGAGGGCTCTAGCTTGGTCCTTTTTTCTTTAGCAACGTGAATGTATATGGGAAAATGAAATATTATTAGATGACTTAAGTCTTGTTTATTCGCTTTAAAAGTTTCTTCAGGTGGTATATTCTCTAAGATTGAATGATGGAATCTATTTTGAATTTATAGGACTATCTTTTAGGATTCAACTTAGAATGAGATATGTATATTCTTATCATGCATCATGGATTTGGTGGCTTCAATGATGGTCCTCTTCAGTTGAGTGTTCTTCATAAGTTTTGAATTGATCTCTAACCCAATTATGTGTCTTGATGCTCTGCTATTGATTATCGAAGTGCTTTTAGTTAAATTTAGTTCACTTGATAAGGATTATTAAAAATAGAGGATTTTCCACTTCATTGACTTCAACTATGGTTTCTTGAGTTTTCTTCCTTTTTGGACAGAACCTGTGAGTGTGTCCAAACTTATCACACTTGTAGCATTGGACCTTAGAGAGATTTATATTTTTGTGACATTGATTATTATTTGCTCCCTTTCGTTTAAAATTATTTTTCCTTTTTTTTGAAGAAGCATGAATTTCTTGAATATGTCCCTCTTTATTTGGACCTATCCCTCTCAAGATTAGATGAGATTCTTCTTGAGTGCAATCATTTCTGAGTTGATCAAATTTAGGCAGTGACAGTTGACTGTTAATGCATTGGATAAAATGTTCCCTAGAGATTGGTAACCCTCTCAGGGCAATTAGGGATAGTTATATATCATCTACATTATGTCCAATAGTATAAAGTTGATCTCTCAACTCGTACATTCTCAAAAAATATGATGTAATTATTTCTCCTTCATTCATTTTGTTGTTCATGAGTTGTTGTTTTAAGGTAATCAATTTTCTTGCATTATTTATCTAATATGTAGATTGAATGGTTTTGAATACTTCAGATGTTGTAGATAGTCTAGATATGGTTGGAAGAATGTGATCTTTATTATTATTATCCTAGCCTTGGTATTGCGTCTTTTCCATGTTGTTTTCTCTAGTTCATATTTAGGCATACTTTTTTCTTCTTCTATATATGAATCCAATTCAAGTTCTTGAAGGATTGCAATTATTCTAATTTTCCATGAGACAAAGTTACAAGCACCTTTGAGTCTATCCTCCACTCTAACATCATTCTTCATCATTGTCCTTCCCTCAATTTGAATATATGTATGAAATTCTCAATCAAAATAATACTATCTTTATTATTCTCTATTAGTTAGGCTCTGATACCATATTAAGGAATTAGGATAAATTATAGAGAATGATTATAGTTATTTATATTGATTCCAGATTGTATCTAAATCTAAAACTTTGATATATTATTGTGGAGATTAATAATTATAAATATTTGCAGAAGGTTTCATATGCATGCTGTGATATATTAAATTACCATTTTTATAGATTATATCTTGAACAACAAGCACCAATACAAATATATACATATTGGTGCGAATAGTCATATCTACATAGAGTCATTACCATACGTGGTTTAAATGCCACATAGG